>UESW01003935.1:1422887-1713278 GCA_900491605.1 Calamus simplicifolius | reverse complement strand
GGATAGAGACAACCGCCTTAAGGGACATCAAGCCGGGCCTGCCGAATATGGCGTTGTATGGGGACCTGAGGTCGGTCACTAGGAAGTCGGTCTGTACAATGGTTACGAGGGGCCAGGTTCCTGCGCGGACCGTCAGGGTGACGATTCCTTCTGGGATGATGACGTCGCCGGTGAATCCCATCAGGGTGGAATCCACGGCTCGAAGGTTTTCCATGAGCAATTTCATCCTGGCAAACACACCGAGGTACAAAACGTTTACCGAGCTTCCACTATCGACCAGGATTCGGCTTACATCATAATTGTTCAAGTTAAGGGATACAACAAGTGCGTCATCATGGGGAAGCTGTATCCCAAGAAGATCATCATCAGAAAAGGAAAGTTCGCCCGTGCGTGCCTTCTTCGGCACCGGTGCATCACCGTCGCCCCTGGAGCTCGATCCGCCGGCCTCTTCAATCATGTTGATACGGCCAACCACGGGCGGATTTGGTGGAGGAGGGAGTTGTGGGAGCTCGGGCTGGCGATCACCTCCTTGTGGCGGCTCAGGTGCTCTTCTGAACTGGTCCAACCGTCCCCGCCGAATCAGTCTCTCGATCTCATTCTTCAGCTGCCAGCATTCTTCAGTGTCATGACCATGCTCCCTATGGTAGCGGCAGTACTTGGCAGGATCTCTTCGGGTCGGGTTCCCTCGGAGAGGTACTGGTCGGGGAAGCTGGCGCTCTATCTCCATGAGGATTTGCGCTCGGGGCACAGTCAGCGGAGTGTAGCGATCGAATCGCCTGGGAGGACTCCGGGAGCGATTCCTTGGCGGCAGCGGAGGGACTCTTTGGCGGCGAGGTGGACTTGGCCGACGGACAGGGCGGTGTCTGTCGGGAGCTTTGGGCTCTTGCTTCTTCCTTGCCTGCTCAGCGCGGGCCACTCTCCGCGACTCCTCGACCCGAGCGTATTTGTCCGCAAGGGCCATCATATCAGACAGACATGGGGGGTAGCTGACCTCCATTGCCAAATAGAAGTCGCTCTCCTTTGAAACTCCCCCCGCTAGGGCGGACATAGCCACCTCATGATTAAGGTGGTCCACCTCCAACATGGCCTTGTTGAAACGGCCAAGATAATTTCTCAAGGACTCCCCCTCTCTTGCTTGACTTCGGAGAGGGAGTCGGATCTCCGTCGGTGGCGGCGGCTGCTGACGAACTGGCCAATAAAAAGGTGGCTCAGCTCGTCGAATGAATCAATGGAACCCGGTTTCAAGGCGTTGAACCAGGTTCGGGCGGATCCTCTGAGGGTGGATGGGAAGGCTCGGCAGAGGATCGCATCAGATGCTCCGTGGAACATCATTATTGACCGGAAGCTGCTGAGATGGTCGTCCGGATCAGTGGAGCCGTGATAGGGCTCGACGGTTGGCAGCTTAACGTGGGAGGGAATCACTTCCTCCATGATTCCCTTAGAGAAAGGGATGCCCTGCTCTGCTTTGGGCTGGGGCAGATGGATCTGCTTGGCGGCGTCCAGCTCCTGACGCATTTCTTGGATCTGACGGCGGATCTCCTCCTCACCGGCTAGAGGAGGGGCTGGGCGCGAGAACCGCAAGGATGGCGTCGAATCATGGTGAGACGTCGCCGGAGAGAGGGAGCGGGCTCGCCGAGATCTGGGAGGATCTCTATCGTAACCGGTTCGAGGGACCGGTTTGTCCCCCCTGGGGCGATGTGGGGGATCCGCTGATTCATGCGGATCAGAGGAGGAGGTTGCCGGCGAAGAAGAAGTCGCCGTTTCTTTCTGGGGATGTGAAGCAGGAGGAGGTGCAAGACGCTCCTGGACCAGGTGGGTAAGAGCCTGGACTTGCTGGACCAGCGTAGCAAACTGGTCCTGGGTCACCGGAATGGCAGGCGGCGACGGAGTCTCGACAGGCGGGGGTTGTGGCGCTGTGGCGCCAGTCGGATCAGGCCTCTGGGAGGCGACCTGATCTTGGGCATCAGAGGTTGCTCTCTTCCGGTTGGCCATCAGAGAGGTTCTTCTCCGGATTAAGATCCTTGTCTCCTTTTTCAAGTTTTGATGGGACTTGAGGCCCTTCCTCTAGCGCCAATCTGTTGCCGCCGGGATCCGTCCTCCGACTCGGGCGCGGTCGATCCTCAGGGAGTGGGGTGCGGCGGACCTGCAAAACAGGAAGCCCACACGCGGAGGGACGCCGGGGGTGGTCCTCCGCGGAAGGCCCTCCGACGCTCAAGTCAGTGAGGAAGGAATCGGCGATCAACCAGACAATGGGGAGGTGGATCTCTCCGGGAGACCTCTCCAGGGGGCGGCCAATCGGAGGCTCTGGAGGGCAGAGCACCGACGAGCTGCCGGGAGAGAGGAATGACTCCAGAGTTTTTGTGCGTCAAGAGTCGCGTACCTGAGGGAATCTGCCAATCTGATATTTATAGACTGTCACCTGGGGACTTGAGCATCTTCTGGAAGGTTCTGAGGTTGTTACGATACGGGGGTAGACAGAATCAGGCCGTTGTGGGGCCGTTAGAATCCACGCCTTGTCTGTTAAGGGATCGACGGCTGAGAGAGCTCCTTGATGTCTTGGGATCTGGGTGAGTAGACCTGGGGCGGTTACAATAGGTCTTAGGCCACGTCTTAACATGATTCCCTGCCTAAGGTGCTGCTCGGGTAAGCTTGAGCTCTCCCGCGTCAGGTTCCGCGGAGGTAGACGTCGGGGCGTGGATCGCTAGGTAGCAGCAGGCTACGGAAGCCCGGAAGAAGCCGAGCTAGGGAAGCCCGGAGGAGGCCGAGCTAGGGAAGCCCGGAAGAGGCCGAGCTAGGGAAGCTCGGAAGAGGCCGAGCTACGGAAGCCCGGAAGAGGCCGAGCTAGGGAAGCCCGGAGGGAGACGGCAGGAGGGGGTCAGCCTTAGCCGCTCGCACGGATATCAATGCAATGACGATTTTACCCCCAACACTCTCTTAAATCTCTAGATCCACATACATTCAATATAATTTTTCTTTTAAACTCTCATAATAACTTTTAAAATATTTAAAATTATTCTAAAAGTTAAGACTACATATGCTTATTAAAAAAATATATAAAATATTTTATATAAATTAAAATTAAAGTTTTATAAAGATAAAAAAATATATCATTATTTACCTTCTGAATGACAAGGCAAAGAGATGCATGTAGGCCTCAGGCTATTGTCCCCAGCCCCTGGAGGACCTATGGAGGCTTTTGTCTACCCAATGATCAGCTGGTAAATAAATTTTTGCAGTTATATATATACTCTATTAGTGGTTTTGCCTATAAAAAAAAAAAATTTGCATCATTCTTTGATGTAGTAAATATGTATCAGTCATACGGATTGATCATCCGTAATGCTAATGCATGTACGATGCACAACAAAATTCATTGAGCCATTGTATGTACCGATATACATGGATAATTAATTTGCACGTTTAATGCGCCTTCGCTGTAGCAAGATTTTTCCTTTGCTTACACACTAAAATAAAAAAAATAAAAAAAAAAACGAAGAAAGATAAAATCTTGGGCGGCAAACCATTTTGATGCTCCAAGGACAGTCGATTCCCAGCTATGCCACCATTTATTGCTCCACAGTGGGACAAAGACAAAAACGTTTCTCGCGTGACAGTGGGTCCTCTCGCGTGCAATTAGTCCGCAGATATCAAATGCTCCAAACATTTGGCAGCATCCATATTTTGCCTTCATTCACTCTTATTATAACAACGTTTTTTTTATAATCGGACTTTTGGTAACACGAATGAAATTACAATGGTGATCTTATCTACAACAATCTAAGATCATGATGTTTTGTAAGCAATATTCAATAGTTAAAATTCTTCAAACATCATACTTATAACACATTGGATATGTTGCAGGAATTCAAGGTCATTGACTATAATATGAAAAAATTTCCCATATATTTGCAGCAACATTGATAAATTTTCATTATTTTTATATTATTATTATTATATTATTTAAATTAAATTATAATACTATATTAAATATAATATTATATATTAATTATAATATTATAATATAACCTTATAATATTAAATTATATTAATATAAAAATAATATTAGATGTCCTTTTCAATGCTAAGAAAATTATCTATAAATCTCAATCAAAAATCACTATGTTGAGGTGATTTGGATTCCTATCCTTAAGAATATGTATGATGAGATTAGTGGGCCAAATGGTGATTTTAGAGGTGTGGATGATTTCAAATCATAACCATATAGGTTCTTTGGTGCAATCAAATACGGTGATATCAATACCATCATCTATTTCAATATTGTCCATCTTAGATGAATCACCTTATACTAAACATCCTTTACAACAACAGTTATAATAGTTTGGCCATTAATTTTCATTATTTAGTTATAAATAGCATTTTTTATTCTCACTTATAATTTTTAATAAAAATGTTTTTTTTTTTCAAAAATCATTTTTTATCAAAATTTCTCTTTATTATTAACTAGATAAGCCGAACCATGCATCAGTACATGTTTGATTTGGTACTGAATCGAACAAAACCGATAGCATATTGGCGATCAAACTAATTCACTATTTGTTGCAATTTTTTACATAGTTTTTAACTTTTTATGCAGTATATGAGAATGAGGGCCTCACATGAGCTCCTATCACCTCTACTCTTTTATTTAAAATCATATAAGTAATTTTTTCTATTTACTTAATATTCTTATAAACATAAGGGAATACTCTTATTTTAATTCAATAAAATATCAAAAAAAAAAATTTCTTAAGAATAAAAAATTAACTCTTCCCTTCAAGAACAAATTTAAAGTATTTTAAAAAATTATAATTTAGCAACTATTAAGTTAGGGTACTTCTTTTTGGATTAAAAATTTTAAAAAATTAATTTAACTTAAAAATAATAAAAAAATAAAATACTATAAAAATTTATTTTAAAATATAATTTATAAGGCTTCGATCAATATTTGATCAACTTATACCAACCTATGTTGATTTTATTCATAGCTCATCAAAATAATAAAATTAAACTTATTATAAAATACTATATTAAGCATATTTCTAAATTATGATGTGTTACTAGATCGCTTCAGCTCAGCCATATACATTAAAATAATATAATATATAACAAATTAAAGACAAAAAAAGGCATGAAGACTAGCAGCAAATTCTTTAATTTATCTTTTAAGTAAGCACATAAGAATAGATGAGAATCACTTCTTAATCTTTTCATTTCATCTATTAAAAAGACCTCTTAAATAAGAGCTCTCTGCTCATCTCCTAGTTGATTTTTGTTAGAATTCATCTTTAAATTCACAACCTCAAAAAAAAAAAATTCTTATCCAAGTAGGATTTCATTCCTATTTCTTATAGTCTTGGAATTCAAAAGCCAAAGCAAGACATATTTTTCATATATTTATAGGACTTTAGTTCTAATCCTTCTAGTACATTATATATTCCTTCTCAAGTATAAGTAGTTGTAGTTTTCTAGATGGTTCGAACTCAAGCTTCGGGGCTCGAGCTTTGAAGCATTTTGGGTAACTTAGAGAGTTATTGTGAAAGTTCAAGAGAGAATTCTATTGGGTGTACGCAAGTGTAGAGATTTTTTTAGAGAATCTTTGATGAAAAAGATATTCTAACAATTGCAAAGTTTGGTAAGAAGCAATTCTTCTAATCTCCTAATCTTTTTTATTATGAATTATCTTCTCCTTTATCATAACAAATGACATCAGAGTTTCCATTATCATAACAAGTGGTATTAGAGCTTTCACTGTCTCAACAATCTATTTTTTTTAAAAAATAATTTAAGTCAATTTGTTTAAAAACTAAAAAAATAAAAAATTATACCTCTGCTCTAGTGAATTAATATGAAGTATAAAAAATAAACTAATGATATAAGTACTTAACAAATGATATAAAGCCTTTAATTCTTGTACTTAACAAAAGATCACCTAACAAATTCCACTAGATCAACATAAAAATCAATATAAAAATTGAATGGTTAGAGGCACAATTTGTCATTTATTAATGAAATATGAAGGGTTTGAATCATTTAGAATATAATTGCTTTTTAGAAAAATCAAGCATTAGAACAATAGCTATATTGAAATAAAATTTGAATTGAAGACATGAGAGAGAATCAAAGTAGATCTAAAAATCATTATCTCCTTAGACAGTAGCCCCTAAAGAGGCTTATCTCTCAACTTATTATTTTAAAAGGAAATTTGCCTTAAGATCTATGAAAGCTTCGACCTCTCTTTCTCCGACATGGAAGGATAACACGAGAGATTTGAGTGGTTTATGAAACTATATTTCTTTCATATTGGGAGATAGGTCATTGATCAGACTTTGGGAAAATACTTGGATTGAAGAGATACCACTTTACTTTCTCTTCCTTGAGCTCTATGAGGCACATGCCAAAACTAATGTCTCATTCGCTAACTGCTGGAACAAGAGAAAGACATCTCCATCTGTCAAGCTTTTAAGACCTCTCACCTTACTTGAGGAGTCTCTATGGGGTGACTTGCAATCTCTAATATCCAATATCAGATTGATAGATTAGCAAGATTTGCTAATTTGGAGATCCTCAAAAAATGGTATCTACTTAATATCCTTCTATAAATTTCTCAATGATGGAGGTGTTTTTTGTTCTTTTCTTTCAAAGTGGTTTGAAAGATAGCTATTTCAAAAAAAAAAAATAAAAAAAAAAGCCTGGTTGGCATTATCTTCAGATAGGAGATAAATTAGCTGAACAAAAAAAAAAAAAAAAAAGAGTTAAACCATTAGTGCAGGATGATGCTTTGTAGTACAGCCTCAGAATCTTTCATCATCTGTTTTTTTTTACCGTAATTGGTTTCTCAAGATTTGGATGTTCATAGCTGATAAGATTCACATTCCCTCCTTACCCAAAGATCTTCACCTTATGTGGTTCCAATGGAGGTAAAGATTTATCTATCCTTCCATCTGTCCGGTATGAAATCAACTAGCTCTTGTATTCTTTCTGATGACAAATATGGAGAGAAAGAAATGTAAGAATCTTTTCTAATTCCTCCTCTTTCACCATCTCAATTCAATCAATAGCATTCAAAATCCCTTTCTTGTTCCAGTACTATTGGGTAACCTTATCTTCCAAAAATTACTGCATATTGACACATCCAAAGCTTTATAATCTTCTTTTATCCTAAAGATCTATCTTGTATATATATGTGGCTCTATTTTTTTTTTGATAAAATATTATAACTCTGTAAATATTCTATCATACGAAGCGAGGGCGGTTTATCCCTTCTTTTCTCGTTAGGAGAGAGTATAAAAAAGTGGATCCGAGTCCTGAATACAGTTCGGTAGAACAGTATCCATACCAAATATCTCTGGAGACTGATGCTTAGCATTCAGCCACAGACTAGAAAGCTTTTTTTTTTTAACAAGGAAAATGGAGAAGTCGGAAGCTTCTCATTGATTTATTATCAGAAAAAAAAAATTACAAAACTACAAATTTACTAAGAGAATATAAAAAGGATGGAGATTGGAGAATGAAGAGAGAGTAAGACAGCAAATAGAGAACAAAATCTTGAAGGAAACTATCCAGATTAGGGGAAGCGCAGAGATGAGGTCACGACTGAAGCATATTTAAAGCCTTATTATTTTTTTTTAAAAAAAATTTGCATTTCGTTCAGCCGTTCCTAATGAAAGTAGATTCTTGTAGTCGATTTTATGTAGTTGAAAAAAAAAAAAAAAAAAAAAAGAGAGAGAGAGCTTAAATGAGTTGAGTTGAATTGAGTTCGGCCATAATCGACGACTCCCAGCACTGCTGTCTTGAGATATAATTAGTTCTGATGCACGTATAGCGAGGGGGACGTGACGCTTGTCTGGCGAGTTCCAGCCATACATCGTGCATCAACGTCAGGTCCACCATGATGGACACACGGCTACGCTTTCCCATCCATCACTTTGGATGGCGCATGATGAGCGGTATACGTCCTTATTGTTTGAATTGAAAAACAATAAAAGGGTGCCTTCCATTCCTAACTAAATCGAAAAAAAAATACAAAAAAAGCTAAATCTGATGACCGGATTCCGTCTTTAGAAGCATTAAACATGTCGCAATCCTCAATATATATATATTTTTTCTTTTATCTTTTGCTATCAATCACAATCTGCGTACAATGATAATAACTCTTAACTCTAAATTAATTAGTTTTTTTTTTCCGTTGATGAAACCATAATTTTATATTAGCATTAATTTATCATAAACTTCTTTTAATTGATCTGGGAAATTATTATTATTATTTCGAATGCTGTTACTTTTATCCATTCCAACATCAATCAACCTAGAAATCTCGCAAGCACACAGCCTTGCAGGCTGCTAGATTTTTATCCACAGTTTTGCTCAAAAAAAAAAAAAATCTAAGAAAAATTGGCAAGAAGAGCCATTGCTGGCCAGCGATATCCAGAAACACGATACAAATTATTATTATTATTATTATTATTATTATTTTGATGTGACTGTTGAATCCGATATAATAGCATGTGCTGAAAAAGAGAATCTCGATCCGCCCACTAAAGCCTCAGATCCACGCTTATCTTATCCCGTTGCCAGCGACGGCGCTCCTGCTCCTAGGAAAAGGCTTTGTGCACCAACCTAGTGCACAGTGCGTGCGTTGAGCGTGCGAATTTTGTACCATTATATGTCTCATGGTTTAGTAGGTCATAACGTACATAGCATGTACCGTGATATAAATATATATTTAATTTATATATTTAATATTAAAACTAAAAATCAATCGAATAAACTTTGATTGCATTGTATTCAAATTATATCATATTTAAATATTTATTTTTCAGTTTAATCGGATCCAAATATAAATTTAAATATCTAATCAAAAAAATTAATTAGATACGGATATGGATTCAATATCTAATCAAAAAATTAATCAGATTCGAATAAAAATTTAAATATTTAATCAAAAAATTATATCTTCATCCTTTATTTTTAATTTTACCTTAGTGACAATATCAAAGTGGGTTTTAATTTTTTTTTTTTTCAATCGAGTACATTGATAGAGAAGTGATTGGATGATATGCACACATATTTATTTAAAATATAATAGATATGGATATACTTGATATCTGATTCGTATATGTATTCGTTTAAAATAAATATTTATATTTATTTAAAAAATATTATATTTTTTAAAAAATATAAATATAAATATAAATATATTACTATCCGATCTACTCCAGGGTCCTCATGGGCTGGTGGAGGCGCGTATCAACAACAACGCATGGGCGGGCGAAGGAGAGCGAAATGGGATGGGCGCACATCCGCCGTGGTCCAGCATCGGTGGTCCAGCGGTCAGGCCTAGCTCGGGACCATGGCTAGCCCAAACTGATAAATGAGTATGGTGAACGGTCTATGATACTGGGAAAAGACAAGCCACCACCGGGCGGTGAAATGAAACGAGCGACAAATTTGAGACAGCTTAATTGGAAGAGACGAGCGCAAAAATTGACCCCATAACCTCCGCCTGGTACTTGCCCGGCCGCTATTGGTGAACCCTCTTTTCTTTATTACGGCCATGCAGAGCAGCAAATTAATAAAAGATCAGATGGCTCACTACGCGAATCGTTGATTATTTTCTTGGCCATATTCTAGCGAGATTTTATTAATTAACCAAGCATCATTTCTAGACCATGGTTGGGTTTTGTTATAGCATCAGACCTCCTAAAAGTTAAATAAAATAATTTATTAATAACTTTCGATCCATATATAGAGCTGGTTACTTGTTTTCGTTCTATCACGAGAAATTAGGCTTTTCGTTAGCTGAACCAAGGAAAATCTAAAGAAATTTTAAATTATAACATATACAAGAAATTATAAGAAGATGAAGAAGCTTTCAGTAATTTTTAGAATTGTACATATTCTTGAAATCATAAAAAAGGTTGTTGAAAGTTTTGATCCATCGGCATGCATCCACAGTTACAGTCAAAATACTATAAATGCAAAGGTAAATAACTTTTTCAAAGATATCTCAACTGACTCTTTTTAACTTTCTTATCATCTCTCTCTCTCCTCTATCTTTTTTATCTTTTGCTATTTGTATTTTGCTTTATATCAAAAAACCAAGAATTGAATCAGTCCAATATATTACTCGATTGCACTGATTTATCTTGTATTAATTTACTATCTTAAAAATAACAAGCATGCTCTGATCTCTATCCCTGTTTGGTCCTTACCCTATTTGCCATCTCCAGGTTTATAGCGAGAACTACAAAACTAGCTTGGCTTCATGTCCAGATTACATAACCATAAACGATTCATTATGGTGCAGTTGGGTATAATATTAAGTTTTATTTTATTTTACATTTTGACTATAAGCAGACGAGTTAAACTCCCCAAAATTTATTAGAAAATAATAATCACAAGCTAAGAAAGAGTATACAAGAAGAAGAAATTTAACAAAGGCTTTCAGAATCTCAGACAAGCACGGGCTTCGGCAACTCTGAAATACAATTCCTAAGACCCGAAAGTGAAGAAGATTGATTCACCAAGCAATGGCTAAAATATGATGTCTTATCTTATGGTTCAATTGCACTGTCATTTAATTATTGTTAACAGCTATTTGTGTTAAGAATTCAAAATATTTATTCAAAGATCCAGGTAAACAATTAGTTGTCATTATTTTCATTACTTGTCTCGAAAACAATAGCTTAACGAAACCATTTATCAGGACAAATAATTACAGCATCAAGGACAAGTGCGCAATTGATCAAATTATGAAGTCAATTTATTTCAAGCCTAACTGAAAGGCAGGTTTAAGTAGAACGTTCTTTAAACCTATGCAATGAATAAGGGTCTCTAACGTCAAGAAAGGTCCCTTGTAGTATTTAAAAAAAAACGTTAGAAAGTACAAATTGATAGAATGGAAATGGGAGAGTTCCTATTATAACAACAAGGGTAGACTTGAAAATATCTTTTCATGATTATATAATTAACTTCTATTTTAATAATCTTCATTTTTATTAAGAAAAATCAAAATCTTGGCTCTTCAGAAAGAAAAGAAAAATTAATTGGATTTCATACCTTTATTATTTTGTAGAGAGGAAGGGTTCGTCTCCCATCTGATCCAAATCCAGATCAATTCGATTATCTAAGGATGAATACACAAGAAAAAGAACAAGAAATCTCTCTCTCTCTCTCTCTATATATATATATTGTATAATAAAATTTTAAAATTTACTTTTTAAAGAGTTTTGTTACAGATGTTCGATTGCTAGTATATTAGAAATGACCAATATTGGTTAGTTTGATTAAAATATACGATATATTGCTTAATAATCCTTACAACAATTCAATATGGCATCATCTTATGGTACTACAATCATGCTGTTATTTAATCATTGTTAACAGCTATTCATCGATCCAATTAGACATTTGTCGTTGTTACCATTACAACAAAACCACCTATCATCAAGATAGACAATTACAACATCATTGGGTTTATCATCCTCAATCCTTTACAATACCAGACCATTGGATAATCATCGTGATTCGTTGTTGCTAAAAGCCCCAAAAATTACGTCAAAGCCTGTGCCAGTCACAGATCGTGGTGGTGGAATAATGGTCTAGCTAGCATTGTATCAGATCACCTACCACAAGGGATGGAAAATTATAATTCAACCAATCTGTTTGTTTGTTCTAAAATAAACTGATTTCGATTTTGGATGAACAGGCTCGGATCAAAAAACGAGTTGACCCACCTAGACCTATCTATCAAATGGATTGGATTCGAGTTTTGGAGCGTAATCAATTAATGATCAAGTCAAATCTGAGTTGGGTGAAAATTCTCCATCCATTTGCTGGTTGATGGAGGTGGTTCAAAAGCTTGTTGCTTTGCTAGAATTGAATCACTCCTTATCATTGAACCAAACAAATATGTTGCCATCAAGATTCATATCACCTTGTAGCCCATGACATAACCTTGGTTTTCTCCCCCCTTGCAGGTCAATTCACCCAGGCCCTACACGCCTTTAGCAACATCCTCTCTCGTTAGCAGCATCAAAGGCCGGCCAGTCATCATTATTACCAACTAGTGTTTGGTGCCACTGGATTATGATGGCTAAACGGCTTAATTGTGTTAAACAAGTTGACCGGCTTCAATTTAAGAACATTAAACAAGTCGACCTGATTTGAATTATTTATTAAATAGGTTGGACTGCTTTGATTATTAAACAGACCAAATATAATGTCCTGTTTAAGACACATATCAACTTCTCCTACATGCTAGTCTGATGAATGTCAGACCTAAAACCGGTCCCCCCAACTAAGCATGACCCTCCCAAATCAATTAAAAAAATTAGATTTACAGCTTAAAGAAAATTTAAATTTGGAGACAAAGCAACTGCCTAGATTGTCAGGATAGACCATTGCATCAGCATGACCTTGATCGAACCAGGAAATTAACATACATTGGTCCCAACCAAAAATGACACTTAAATCAATTGAAAAAAAATAAAAAGACAAAACTATACCACTTTGCGCACCCCCAGGAGAGATACCCACCGAACCATTGCAGCAGCAAGACCTTGATCAAATTATGAAGTGAATTTGTGCAAGTCCGAACAGAAGTTGACAATAAGCTTAAATCAACAAAAAAATAATAATGACAAAACTATACCACTTTAATATGATCAAGGAAGATGACAAAACTATATATATATATCATCAGTGGAAGCTTATTCTTCAAAAAGTCACAAATTATTATCAAGGAAGATGGCCCATTCTGAAAAAAAAAAGACCTTCCCAACTTCTAATATGACCTTCTGATAATGACAATTGAATTAGATAATATTTCAAAAATAGTAAATGAACAAAAATGGTTGCATGGCAAGGAGGCACTGAATATAACCAGTATAGCAGCAGGAAGAAACGGAGATCACTTATGTAACATAAGGAGGATCTATAAAAGCCCATTCAAAGATCTGTTCATATTGAGCTGCAGCAGTGTCCCATGTGAAGTCTCTCGACATTCCACGCTTCATCAGACCTTCCCATGATGACCTGTGCTCTCTAAATGTTTGAATTGCAACCCTCAGTGCCTGCCAGTAATCACCACAAACTGATGTAAACAATGCAATATAGATATCTACCATTCAAGACTGTATCATCTGCTCTCAACCAAAAAAAAAAAAAGAACGTGTATCTGTTGCTACAAGCAGATACTATCAATTTTAGGGTGATGCGTTGATGCAAAAGACTAATTCCAAGACAACAAAATGGCTTTACCATGATTGATCCACAAATGACAGCTTATGGTTGTCTTAACTGACTGAGCAACAGCCAAGTTCCCCTAGACTTCTCTACCTGCATGCTGTTAAACAGATGCCATCCAGTTGAAGCATTCAAGGAATTTCAAGAGAGTAACTGAGGTTTTTTGTACTTATGGTTTGTCTTAAGTTTGCTAGACTGATAAAAAATTGTAGTTAGAATGCTGCTAAAATATAACCAGGCTAGTTGGTCCGGCAGTAGGGGGGACATACATGAATGAGAATACACCAAAATAATGACAAGTCATTGTGGAAATAAATACTAAACCCTTCTTTGCTATGTATCTGGATGAGTGTTGGGACCACCTGCTGGCTCATAATCCACTTCATCGGGAATCAATGAAGTTTGATACTCAATTAACTAGATGATGACACTGAAAGGTACAGAGCAAAGGATAAAGAAAGGAGCCTGGAAGCATCGTCACAGGCTTACCTTTTTCCATGAGGACCTTCACCTGGTTGGTTCTAAATAATAACTAATCACAGATCTTCCTTTTCCCTGAAATCATAATCACAACACCTAAGACTGCCAATGTGACCACAGGTAACAAAATCCACCCATGGCTCAGGACCTCAGGCTCTTGCCCAGGTGCTCAGACGATCCCACAGACAACCTAGCAGCATTAATGTGTGCATAACAATAAATTATAGCCTCCATGATTTAGGTGGGCAGCAGATTATATACGTGAGATAAATAGTATTCTAGTTGCAAGACCAGACTAGTGGCAATAACTTCATGCCTACTGAAATTTGTTCAATGCTTGCACTTCATCTAGAAATTTTACTCCAAGCCAATTAGTTGACATTCTAACTAGAAATATTTTTGCCATTGTTTCTGCAGTATAAGAGAAAGTCTCCAAACCCATTTAAAGGTAGAGAGTGATATAATTGTTTGCGTTACTACTCCAGCAGGTCTATCAATAACCTATCCTTTTTCTACATATGGACAGCAACCTTTTTTTTTTCGATAGATGGGAAATAATCCATATTAGTGGAGGAGTACTTTTGAAGTATTGTATGATCGATGAATCCCATTAAAATTGAAAAAAAAAATTTCTATAAAATCGCTATTAGGCCGGCTATGCTATATGGAACATAGTGTTGAACAATATTGAAACAACATGTGAATAAATTAAGTGTGACAGAAATGTGTATGTTAAGATGGATATATGGTAAAACTTTAAAAGATAGAATTAGAAATATATAAGAGAAATAATGGGAGTAGCCCCAATTGAAGATAAAATGAAATAAAATCGATTGCGGTGGTTTGGACATATACAACGTAAACCTTTAGATACTCCAATTAAAAGAGTGATCTTTTAACAATACATGGTAAGGATAGAGGTAAAGATAGACCTAAACTAACATCGACATAAATAATTAAAAAAAGATATAACTATTTGTAATTTGAATGTCGATTTGGTCCCAAATAGAGCTGAGTGGAGGAAGCAGATTCATGTAGCTGACCCCATGTAGTTGGAAAAAGGCTTAGATGAGTTGAGTTGTAGATGGGAAATAATCCATCTACTTTCATTTCAGAGGGATGATGATGGGAACAATTATTATTTATGACACAAATCCCTTGATGTTTAAGATTTGCAGACTAGGTTAACATCTATCACTGAACTCCTATTCACATTCAGTGATGAAATGGAAAATGGTGCCAGTTTCCAGAATTTTGAAAAGATCTTCGGTGGATAGTGAACAATTAAGCTTACCTGCAACATATTGTCTTTTGATAATGGTGAAAAAGCCCACCTGTCAGAATATACAATAAATCATTAGCATACTGCAATTAGCAATCCCAATGAACTACTTATAAAACTTTGTGGAGAAGCAAACAAATTGTGACCTATCCATCTGCATCTTTATGACTCTATAAAGTGATATAAAGTTAATCAACCAAAGTAGATGAAGAAAGTACATACCCTGTCCCCTGACCACTACCTTCATTAGCGAAGGGGTCAAAATTCTCCACTGTATCCTGTTGTACATATAACAAAAGCAAAGGTTAAGTTTTAATTCATCTTCATTAAGGATTAAACCTCAGGAATTTACAACTAATATCTCACTCTGAGGCCACCAGTGCAATGAACAACTGGTACAGTTCCATATCTCATTGCATATAACTGATTTAGACCACAAGGTTCAAATCTGGAGGGCATTAATAATATGTCGCACCTGTACCTTTTAAATGTTATACAAACCACAAAACCTCAAGATACATCATGAATTCCAAGTTGAAAGATCTTTATACCCTGCAGTTATCCGGTGGGAAATAGGGACATTAAATCCAACCCATCCACGGTACTTTTCTCTGTAGGTAGACTCTGCAGATCTCATCCAATCTTCAGTACTTGGGTCCCCTGATCCAAGCATAATCTGAAACAGATTCGAATGGTTCAAAACAAAAGAAACACCAAGCATACCCATAATTTTGCAATTGCAATCTTTGATTTACATTTTTCAAATTACAAAATTACACTGTGAGAAATACATTCTGTTAGGTATAAAATAGCATGCAGATAGACATGCTGCCAGCAAGTTGTAACAGGAAAAAGGTTCCTTTTAGAATCCAGGCAACACATTTCCTTTTCTCAATAAAATACCAGAATGGCTACGCACAATCGAAAAGTAAAAAAAAAGAAGAGGAAAAGAAGCAAGATAGCACCAAGTGGGCATGATCTGAAAAAAAAAAAAAAAGTAGCGCCCTCAAGTCCAGCCTGGAAGAAACTATCTCCTACACGGAAGTGAAGACCCTTAAAGGGAGATACTGCAAGCTCATCACACTTACAAAGATAACTCTTTCCAAGAGAATATAGATCAATGAAGCAACACCAAATGATACAGAGATCGAAACAGGAATGGTGGGCCATTCATCAACTTATTTGCTGATCAAGATCATCAAGAAATTTTATTCAAAATGGATAAAAAAAAGGACTTGGGCTGACTATTCCATTAGATCACAGCAAGAGAATTTTTGAAGTCTAGGTGTCTGGGTTACCCAAATCCTTCAATTTACCTGAAAGGACCCATTCATGATAATAACATGGACATGGTCATAACAGTGGGGAATGGAATTATGAGAGGACCTTGAATAGAATCACAAAGGATTGGCTACACAGACATAGCAAAGTCTTGTTGGGCTGGAATCATCATCTACTAATGTATAGCAGGAAAGGCTTTCAGGCGAGAGGCATGAAGCCAGTCCCTGATCCTGAAGCCTCATAATGGGCCTCACAAAATAGAAAATGCAATATATTTGACCCAATGTATCCTTTTCTTTTCTCTTTGCATGCCCCATGACTTTTTTTTTGTGTGCGAGTGTGTGTGTGTGTGTGCGTGTGAGAGAGAGAGAGAGGTGTATGATCGAGCAAGGAGGAAGACAATGGTCTGCACGCTTCAAGAGCACAGAAATTTGTCTTCTATCTTTCCTTAAATAACTTGCCTAAAAAATTGGAATAAAAATGCATATTTATCATTATACAATGACCAGGCTTTCTTCCTGGGGCCAGGGGTCCATTTATTCTCTAAATTTAGCCAAACAAACAATATGAAAGCAATAAGATTTGCTGATGACAACCATGCGCTGGCAGCATAGGAAAGCATTGAATGTACCATATTAGAAGACCATACGTTGTTGTGGAATGTACCATGTCAAAACATATTTGTATACATACCTTAGGGTGACCAGCTCAAGCAATAAATAAGGCTATATGTGTATGGTTTACAGTTACACAACCTCTTCTGCACTACAAGTGATCCATACTAAGCTTCCGCATAATATGTATTACCGCTAAACATGATTCCTGAAATCTCCGTGGTCAAGCCATATTGGCAGGATATGGGTTTGCAGACATACGTATCCATGCTCCTCATGCAGTAAATGTTGACTTTGGATGTTGATCGCTCCACTTTGTGTATAACTACACCTCAATGTTCACAATCAGTCTTACATGATCCAAGCTTCCATTGGAAGGAACACACCCATGAGCAACTATGAGCCCATCATCAATGCTCTGCAGCAACTTGCACTGAGTTTCTATTTACAAGAATGTAGACTAATCTGGAGACTATATAACTTACAAGTTTTAGAATCTAAATGGTGATATGGTATTTTAAGTAGGAGGATCTGAGTATTGCAATGTAGAATGAAATTTAAGAAATAAAGCCATCCAGAATGAAAAATATATTCTTTGCTTGGATTGTAATTTTATATAGTTTCTGTGCCCTTCTCCTACTAAGATCACGTAGCAACACTTTCTTGTCCATTACTTGTGCTTCTGAATGCCAGTTGGATGATTGAACAAGTGTTAACTGGTTGTTCCAACCAATAACAATCATTGTACTTCATTCTGTCTGGTCAGTGGCCAGTATTAAATAATCATAAATTTGTAAACAATGCTCTAAAAGAAAGTTATCCATAAAGGGTGGATATTTAAACATTATATCACAAGACAGGAAGTAATGCTGCTTTCAGCACCGTATAATGTATAATGCTACTTAAGATTTACGCAAACACTAAATAACAGAAAGAGCCGACTTACAAACTGGATGTCATCTTGCAAAAGCTCAGGCATGGCTAACCTAATTAGATCAGTGCCCTTTTGGTAGTCCAATCTTCCAATGAATCCAATCTGGGAATACCATCAAATTAGAATAAAAGGAACAAATTAAACCTTAGTTAAGGAGTAAGGACTAGATGAAATAAATTTCTAACCAGTGGGCAGTCAGGCCTAATGGCAAATCCTAATTCCTTCTGTAATGCTGCTTTGCATTGAGCCTGCATTAGGAATCACTTGACATGCGAGTTATATATACATCACATCAATGAGTACATGTAGCAAAGAAAGCAGTGGAGACTGATTTCATTGAACTTTGTGGATTCTATATGCTAAACATATATTAATCCCACCTTGCCAGAGAGATCATTGACTGAATAATGAAATGGAATAAATTCGTCTGAAGCAGGGTCCCAGTCATCAACATCAATACCATTTGTCACTCCTGTAAGTAACAAAAGTTCCAAGTTGTTAAGATCTTCATCATTGTTCAGAAGGCTTTAGAGCTAGTGAATTACTGGAGCACAGCCCAGAAGTCATAACAAATGAGATTACCATTCAGTACAATCTTTCGACTATTAAGAAGCTCATTGAGACCATGCCCACCTTCAACGGTTGTTATCTCCCAAGAGTAACCCTGTCAATAAATGTTTGCTTTCAATTCAAAAACATGCGAGAGAATTTTTTTTTTTTGTTTCACTACTTTTCATACTCCTTTTACCCTCTAAACAATGTCAAGGAAAAAAAACCTAAAAACTGGGAAACAAAATATGCAGCAAATGACCTGACTAACTGTCACGATCCGATCAGCTGTCACAATTGCACCCTTTAGAATATTGACAGCCTGACCATTGTCAAGTGGGTGCATCCTCGCCCATGTGGGAAATACCCACTCTACAGCTCCATACCATTCAGGAGGCAATCCCAAGTTTGGATATGTAGTTGCTGCTTCAACCCCCTTGCAGGAATACAGTATAAATAGAATTAAGATTGAGATTTGAGACTAGTAACAGTACAAATGAATGCATGTCATAAAACACAGCAAAAGTATACCTGATGTGCCATGTTATGTATGACAAGAATGCTCCGTGCATCTTTATAAACACCATGCGGACGATATTTTGCCCCTAGAAGGCTGAATGAAAAACCATATAGTAAGGAAAAATAAATTCGACCTACTTAACATTAACAGGCTATGCTAATTATTTTAAATAATACAGTAAATATTCTCTATTATGAGATGACAGATTGACAGCATCATACAAAACAAAAGCAGCAATCAAGCATGCCCAATTAAAATGGGATTTTTTTTAAAAAATAATGTGTATAGATCAGCGTTTGTTTTGAACAGTTCACCATATAAATTCTATGTATAGATCAGCACTTTTTTTAAGCAGCACATTACTTGGTAATTTGGTCATTCAAGGTCTTCGAGAATTTTGGACAGCTGGATCCATCAGCAAAGATAAACAAGGAATTTGCTTGTACAGGAAAGGTTGAAGTCTCTTACACCTACTGGAACCCTGGGTATCCAATTTCTCAATCATAAATGATCTGACACAATCATTGGTGATAGAGTTTTGTATCTGGGTATTCAATCTTAAAGTTGCATAGATAGTAGATCGCCATCTAAAGGACTCACTCTTAAAGTTGCATAGATCACAATCATTCCTTTAGACTTGAATAGGGTGAGCATTGTAGCAGTCACCAAATCATGAACTTTAGTTTATCATCAAGGAACTTCATGCTTGAAGAAACAATCTCATACATCATTTTTTTTTAATCATCTTGATCTCTACTCAAGTATAAACCAAACCTCTGCTCGCCCACAGCTGATCCTGTTGTGATAGTTAGGGATAGTCTGGGGTGGTCTTAATGTTGACATATATTAAAATATATGCATCCCTGTTATGCTGACCAAGATTTATTTTTCATTCGTTCCATGAGTTTGTACAGCACAGACTTCATATATACTAGAACTAAGCTTGTGCAACACATACGAGGAGCAAGACGGATTTGAGATGTCGAGATTATTTCTTAATTTATGAAACATGATAAATGCACTAAAAAAAGGGAAACAGAGTTGAGAAAAATGGTGCATTTTGCGAAGCATCATAATACAAGGAATGCCCATAAAACATGAACAGTTGAAAGCCCATTCAGTTGGATGTGTCCATTGGAATATTGCATGTATAATAATACAGATTAAGCCTTTATGGGTGTCTCATTCCTAGGGATGAGTTCATGTAATTGCACATATAGTTGGGTCATTTCTCTAAAAGAATATGGTGTTTCACTCCAAACGCATGCTCATTGGGTTTCAGTGATGAATAAAGCAAGCACAGTCAGTAGTTCGATGGAAGACAGCTCATTCAAATATCCTATAAATAATCTGCATTAGCAGCATTAGCTAGAGGATCTGATGATAAGAAGTTAATAAGTGAGCCCAACCGGTTATCTTTGGTTTTAACATCCTCTAAGGTGTGCAGCTCCAACTCCATAACAAACCAATGCCTCCAAGATTCAACCAAACAAATGAGAACATATTGAACTATCTCAAGCTATTATTACATAATTCAAACCCTCAAATCTGCAAAAAAAGAATGATCTAATTATGAAGCATGCATCATTAGCATGTATGAGTAAAGCCAACCAAGACATAGATGGATAGGATAGATCAGACATGGAGTGCAGAGGTTGAGAGCATACACTGGAACAAGGCTTGCATGCCAATCATTGACAAGGAATAAGCAATTCTGGCCATATGTTGAACCTCCCAATGGAAGTACTAATGGAGCCTCACAGGCAGCATAGCAGAGTAATGTGAACCTAAACTGCAAAATAGAAGTCATTCATTGTCATAAAGAAAAGCCTAATTTTCATTGTTTGATGGTAATCTATTGGAGAGGTTATACTGACCTGATTGTCACCAAAAGTGCCATATCTGTCACCATATGGGTTTCCAGCTCTATGATAACACAAATGATCGACAAATACCTAGTCACAGAAGATACACAAGAAAAGAACCCAGTAGCAGCTAACTGGTTAGCAGTTATCATGAAGCTAAGATTAATGGCAAATATGAAAGAATGCAATGATTTCTTGATAGTTATTATAAATAAAAGCATAGAAATAACACAAGCACAAACCCATATACAAAGGAAGAGCAAGAAAGGAGAAACGTAATATAAACCTTTCAAAGTCTATATATCAAAGAGTGGCAAATATGAAAGAATGCAATGATTTCTTGAAAATTACTATATATAAAAACATAGAAATAATGCAAGCATAAACCCATATACATAGGAAGAGCAAGAGAGGAGAAAAGTAATATAGACCTTTCGAAGTCTCTCTATATATGCATAGACACAAAGAGAGGGCATATAGCTGCGCACGTGCGCACACAATGATGTACTAGGCATATGAGAACTCTCCAGGCTGATGGTAGCAAACTATAAATTGAAAAATCTGGGTTAACTATTTAGCTCATAAAATAGCTGACTAAAAAATTCGTCACCAAAGTAGGTTATCTGAAACCAAAAATCACTAGTACCATGTGAGATATCCGCATCATACCTGAAAGCACTCATACCTGATAACATACAGCCATCACAGATGCACACACCCACAAACATCAGTGAACACAATCCCATATGCAAATGAACTAATTGCAGAAAGATAATTCTCTTAAAAATGATTATCAAGAAAGCCACTAGAAACTGAAATTTACTATTAGGAAGTGATGATGTTGTTCAAATTAGAAAATAGTTACCATGGTAGATAGCAAGTTCATTAAATAATGATCGACAAGGTAAAGTGAATACCCAATCAACACCAGCTCTATGTTCATGGAAAAATGCAAGCTCCTGCTCTCCACCAAAGCATAGAATTTTAATGCGCCTTTCAACATCAACTGCATTAGCAAAATTTTTATCTGAATCTCCATTTAAATATCTTGGAGACACTACCATCACCGATGGCCACGAGCTGCAAGAGCATTAGGTAAGGAACCACAGACATCTCCTAGTCCTCCTGTCTTTGAATAAGGTGCAGCTTCAGAAGTAACAAAAACAATATTATATGTTACTCTAGTTTTTGGTTGCTCCTCTTCTTCAATGCCTTCAGCTTCTTCCTCTCTATCATCGATAACAGTGGTGCTAGAAACAGAGACTTCTGTGTTACCTCCATGCCAATTTGAAGAACATTGGATCAGAAAACTTGTCTCAAAGCATCAGACAATAACAACGTGAGAGAAAGTCAGCATAGCTGCCATTCTAATAATTATTTTAGAAAGAACCACTTGTGGACAATCTTAAATTATAAGAATAAAAACAAATGACAGTAGTAATATAGTATATCAACATGACAATAGGATTAATTAAAGCCGTAATATGCATGGCATTGCTGAAGCATTTCTTTGAGAGTCTTATAATCTGGCATCTAGAGGTCAGCATCTATCAAATTTAGCCATATGGACAAGAACACAAATGCCCATAGAAATATTATCCGTCAGCTTGACATAGAAATGCTCCGGCCAATTAGATACATCCTTCAGAGTTAATTAATTTGCATGCATACAGCATACATACATACAACACGCACATGTGTGTCTTGTTGGATAAGGATGAGAATAAGATAGTACCTAAGATGAAATTATTACTGAGAAGATACTGAGGCGTGCACGGCACTGTCCTTAAGAGTAGATTCACGCCTCTCGGAGATAATATCTCGGTGCAGAAGATCAGAGCATGACTATCCTCCAGGATACAACAGCAGCGTGTCTTCTAATAGGCATGCATATACCAATGTTAGAAGAGGATGAACAACCGAAAATGAGTTCCTTCTTAAAATTTTGATAAGAACGGAAGCAAAGGAATCAATCTCTGGACTAGATAAGGACGAAGGAATGGATCTCTGGATAAGGATGGAAAGCAAATGAATGAATAAATTAACAACTGGCATTGCTTCAAATATTTATAAGGAAGCAAGCACCAGTTGAGAGCGACGAATCAATCCAACGACTATTCAGTCCAACGGTCGGTCAAAAAAAAATAAAAAGGCTTATCTCAGTCCAAGTTGGTCAACAGTTGAGAGACGTATCAGTCAAAACGACTTATCAAGGCGTATCAATCAACGATTTATCAAGAAAAATAGAAAGAAAAAAAAGGCAAAAATCTTGCTTATCACGCACGCATCCGTGAGAGCCAATGAGCGGGATTTGCACCCCCTGCGCGCGATGAACACACACTACACGCTCGATTAACTGGTTTTCGAATTCGGCTTCACCGATTTGCATTGGGCTTGGCCCGGCTCGCGCGTGTGTGAGCTTTCTCACAACCATTCAACCAAGCAAGAGAGTAATACATATATAAGTAAGAGTAAGATTGGTTGGTTTTTCCATGTGGGACTAAAAGAGTGGTTTCATCAGAAAAAGGAGGGAAGCATTTGGAGGGAACTTTTGGATATTGAAATATACTAAAATTTTCAACAATCCCCAACTATTTCAATATACAAAAGAAGATAAGACAAACTTTGAAGGAACTTTAAGAATGTAATGCATAAGCCATCGTGTCTAAGTGACTATGAACCAGGCATAGAGAAAATAAGTGTAATCCATAAAAGGTTGGTGAAACTAAGTTTCTATGAACCAATCCTTCTTTTATTGGATCATTGACTTATAACTCACATTCCATCTCTCAAATTTCGGTTGTTCTAGCGAGTTGACGCGTTTCGACCATACATCTACTGGATACTCATGAGTGCTCTAGAGATCTTACCCAAGTCTCATAGGAAGCGGCCACCACCTCCACACTCATATAGGTGGATTATCATCAAGTATACACTGCAGTTTTATACCATCCAAATTAGGCTATGACATCCATTAAGAACCTTATATATTAGTTCAACTTAAACGCTGCATAATACTATCTCACATAGTTGTCAGAACTGGACCGAATCGGCCGGTTAGACCGTTGAACCGGAACCCAAAGGCCAACCGGTCCGGTTTTAATATAAAACCGAATGTGTAAGTGACCCAGAAACCCGATCAATCCATCCGGTTCACCCATGAGCCAATCAATCCAACCCGAACTGGTTCGGGTCACGGGTTTTATTATCATGTTAACCTTGAATTTTTTTATTAAAAATTAATTTTTATTAATATATATTTTTATATTAATATAATTGATCGATGGTTGAACCAGTGATCCAATGGTTGAACCAGTGACCCATTGACCCGAGCCTTTGGCCGGGTCAATGTTCGGGCCGGGTCTGACAACTATGCTATCTCACACCATAGAAAGGGATTTCACAATAGAAATATTTATGATAGTATACTCCAAGTTGTCCAGTGAATTATTTTTCCATATGAACCTTCTTCCCAGGATCTCCGTTCATGAAGGTTGGGTCACCATCACTTCAACTTTTAATCTGGGTATAATCCCATTTCCCTCAATGTATTGCTCACAAGCTTTCTACTTAAAGGCTTAATCAGAGGATCGGCTAAATTCAACTCTGACCTTACATAATCCAAAGATATTACTCCATTATTAATAAGCTACCTCACAATATTATGTCGTAGACGTATGTCTACTCTTTCCATTATAAATTTTATTTTAGCTTTAGCTATGGCAGCCTGACAATCACAATGTATAGATACAGATGGAGCTGGTCTCATCCAAATGAAAAGATCTACCAAAAGATTCCTGAGCCATTCGGCCTCAGTCCCAGCCTTCTTCAAGGAAATAAACTCGGATTTCATTGTAGACCAAGCTATACATGCTTGCTTAGATGATTTCCATGACACTGCTCCTCCAAGGGTAAACACATATCCACTAGTGGATTTCATCTCATCAGAGTCTGAAATTCAATTAGCATCACAATACCATTCTAATACTATAGGAGTCCCACAATACATTAAACCATAGTTCATGGTTCCTTTCAAATGTCTAAGCACTCTTTGTAATGCAATCCAATGATCCTTCTTAGGACTTGGGTATATCTATTTAGTCTTCCTACAGCATAAGCAATGTCAGGTCGAGTGCAGTTCATCGAATACATAAGACTACCAATAATTTGAGCATATTTGGATTGTAAGACACCATTGCCTTTATTTTTCTTAAGCTGTGAATTAGCATTATAAGGAGTGCTCATGGGCTTACAATTAAAATGTGAAAACTTTTTCAAGATTTTTTAACATAATGTTCTTGAAAGTATGATACTATTCGACTTCTTTACAAATCTAATTCCTAAAATCATATCTGCTTCTTCCATATCTTTCATATCAAAATTCAAAGTCAAGAACATTTTGGTGCTAGTAACAATATCAAAATTAGTGCCAAATATGAACATATAGTCCACATACAAACAAATTTTACACATTCATGGTTAACAACTTTAGAATAAATATATTTATCAGCACTATTAATTTGATATCCATTTGAAACTAGCACTCTATCAAACTTATCATGCCATTGTTTTGGTGCTTGTTTTAAGCCATACAAAGATTTAATTAATTTATAAACTTTATGCTCATTGCCAAAGAACATAACTCTCAAGTTGATCCATATATATTTCTTCTTCTAGGTCTTCATTAAGAAATGCAGTTTTAACATCCATTTGATGAATTATTAATTTATGAATAGATGCTAGAGTAATCAAGACTCTAATAGAAGTTATTCTTGTCACAGTACAAAAGTATCAAAGTAGTCAATATCTTTCTTTTAAGAATAACCTTTTGCAACCAACCTTGCTTTAAATTTTTCAATAGAACCATCAAGCTTTAGCTTTTTCTTAAAGGTCCATTTACACCCAATAGCTTTAGCTCGAAAGGGTCAACTTACTAATTCCCATGTATGATTGCTCATGATGGATTCTAGCTCATTATTTATAGCCTCTCTCCAAAATATAGCATCAGAGATGAAATTGCTTCAGAATAGGTTTGAGGAACATTATCAATAAGAAAAGTATAAAAATCATCTCCTATATTAGTTTTCTTTCTGATTCTCTTGGATTTTCTTAGCTCTTGAATTTCATCATGCTTTAAATTAGGTTCAACCACTTGTGGTCTAAAAGGTCTTTCTAAGGAGGTTCTCATAGAAAAGATATGTTCAAAAAATTATGCATCTTTGGTCTCAACTATAGTATTAGGTTCCATGACATTATTTTTACTTTTAATCACTAAGAACCTATAGGCTGCACTATATTTATTTGCAGGACTATTTTAAACATAACCTATGAACATACAATCAAAGGTTTTAGATCCTAACTTTTGCTTTTTAGGTTCAAAAAGCAAGACCTTAGCTAAACAACACTATACTTTTAAATATTTAAAACTTGGCAAATGATCATTCCATAACTCATAGGATGTTTTATTGGTTTTCTTATAAGGAATTCTATTTTGAATAAAACAAGCAGAAAGAAAGGCTTCCGCCCACAATTTCATGAATGCACCAGAACTAAGAAGCAATGCATTAATCATTTCTTTAAGTGTTATATTCTTTCTCTTAGCCACTCCATTAGATTCAGGTGAATAAGGAGGAATAAATTCATGAATTATACCATATTTTGCACAAAAATCATTAAAAAGAGTAGAATCATATTCTCCTCCTCTATCAGATTTAAGCCTTTTTAGTTTTCTTATTAATTGATTTTTAACTTCTGTCTTATATTTTAAAAACATTTCGAAGGCTTCATCTTTTGATTTTAATAGATAACCATTGCATAACGAGAAAAATCATCGATAAAAGTAATATAATATTTCTTTCCACTTCTAACAATTCAGTTTCTCTTGTATGAATAGATTTGCAATTTTTTTTGGCTAATTTAGATTCTACACATATTTGACATTTTTCATGATCATAAGAACTAGACATGTTATTTAGCAAACCTAATTATTTCATTCTTTTAATATAAGAGTAATTAACATATCCTAATCTACCATGCCAAAGATTAACAGAGTCAAGCAAGTAAGCAAAAGAAGATGATGCATTTTCATTCATAACTTTCAGTACATTTAATATAAATAAACCCTGGTTACAATATCCTTTCCCAATAAAGTTTTCAGATTTGGTCATGACGACTTTGTCATACTCAAATGACACTTTCACACCATTTTTTCTAAGCAAGGCATTAGAAATCAAGTTTAAACGGATGTCCGACACATGTAGCACATCTCCAAGTGAAAGAACTTTTCCAGAAGTCAGTTTTAGATTGACTTTTCCTTTGCCAATCATAGAACAAGACTTTGACTTGCCCATGAAGACTTGCTCCTCTTCTTCTAGCAGTGGGATATAGAAGGCAAATGCATTTCTATCGCCACATATATAATGCGTGGCTCCAGAATCCATCATCCAGTCCTTTGTATGTGCAACAATATTGGCCTCGCTAACAACCGCAGCAATCACATCTTCTCCAATCATCAAGTTAGCCTTTGGTTTGGCTGGAGCATTATTAATTTTTCTGAACCTGCATTGGGCAGCATGGTGTCCTGATTTCCCACAAACATAGCAAGATCCCTTTTTCTTAAAATTTTAACTTCTTTGAACATGAGCTTCTTATCATATTTCTTGTAATGGTTTTTATGTTTAGGTTTATAGGACTTATGTCTATCCTTACTAGATCCATCCTCTATTAGATTAGCCTTACCAGTCATTTTCTTAGCCTTTTCTATCTTTTCTCGGGTTCTATTTTGCTTTTCAATCCTAATATGTACAATGACGTTTTCAAGGGACATAGACTTTCTTTTATGCTTTAAATTATTTTTATAATCTTTTTTAAGATTCTGGTAATTTTTCAATTAGGGATCCAGCAATAAAAGCATAAGAAGAATAATATTTTCATTTTTAAAGTCATATATAAGAACATGAAATGCATGAATTTGAGATGACATATCTTTATCTTCTAACATATTAAAGTTTAAAAGGTTTTCTATTGCAAATTTTTGAGAACCAGCATCTTCAAGAATATATTTTCTTTTGAGGCTTTCCCAAATCTCATAGACTGATTTAATAGGATAATAAATATCAAATAGTTCATTTGATAGAGTACTAAGAATAGTATGCCTACATATTCTGTTAGCCTTTTCCCAATTTAGAAGGTCCTCCTCTTTCTCAGGTTTAGGATCAGTTAAAACATATACAATATTATGAACATCTAATATTAAAAATATTTTCTCTTGCCAACGTTTATAATGGAAACCAGTAAATTGCTCAGTCTTGGATATATCGGAAAAGACTTAGTAGCAGCAACTATAATAGAGTCCATATCTACTCTTAAGATTGTTGGATAAGGATGAGAATAAGATAGTACTCGAGATAAAATTATCTACTGAGAAGATGCTGAAGCGTGCATGGCACTGTCCTTAAGAGTAGATTCGCGCCTCTCGGAGATAATATCTCGGTGCAGAAGATCAGAGCACGACTATCCTCCAGGATACAACAGCAGCGAGTTTTCTAACAGGCATGCACACACCAATGTCAGAAGAGGATGAACAACCAAAAATGAGTTCCTTCTTAAAATTTTGATAAGAACGGAAGCAAAGGAATCGATCTCTGGACTGGATAAGGATGAAGGAATAGATCTCTGGATAAGGATGGAAAGCAAATGAATGAATGAATTAACAACCGGCATTGCTTTGAATATTTATAAGGAAGCAAGCACCGGTTGAGAGCGACGAATCAATCCAACGACTATTCAGTCCAACAGTCGATCAAAGAAAAATAAAAAGACTTATCTCAGTCCAAGTCAATCAACGGTTGAGAGATGTATCAGTCAAAATAACTTATCAAGGCGTATCAGTCAATGACTTATCAAGGAAAATAGAAAGAAAAAAAGGCAAAAATCTTGCTTATCATGCGCGCATACGTGAGAGCCAACGAGCGGGATTTGCACCCCCCTGCGCATTATTAACTAGTTTCCGAATTCGGCTTCACTGATTTGCATTGAGCTTGGCCCGGCTTGCACATGCGTGAGCTTTCTCACAACCATTCAACCAAGTAAGAGAGTAACACATATATAAGTAAGAGTAAGATTGATTAGTTTTTCTATGTGGGACTAAAAGAGTGGTTTCATCAGGAAAAAAAAAAAGGGAAGCATTTGAATGAAATTTTTGATATTGGAATATACTAAAATTTTCAACATGTCTATATGTATATGCATACCTACATACATACATATGTATGCATGCGTAGATATGTATATATATACACATATGTTTACTTCTATCATGTTTGTATTTATTGTTTCTCGGTTCTATTTATTCTTTACATGTTTATGTTTATTCTTTTTTTTTTTTAATGATAGTTAACGAATGACTTTCTAGCTCCATGCGGATCTAATATAGAAAAAGCAGCTGAATTTAGATTTAGTAATGTAGCCAAATCCAGTTTTCTATTTTCTGTCTCTATATGTGTGTATACATGTATGCTCAATTCTCTCCATATACACACCCATGGATATATGTGTGTGTCATACACACATGGGCATATATAGATATATACTTATACACATATATACATATAGATACGTATACAAATACATACATACATATGTATGTTTGCATATATATATATATATATATATATATATATATATGAGGTAGTCACTTGCATGAAATCTTGCCGATAAGAAGCTGATCCATAAAGATTGCATATATTTTCAAGAAAGGATTTTATCTACACAATCAGCCGGCATGATGCATCTGACTAAAAATCTTAAAAGTAAAATTCTTGTCTAATTCGTATTCCTTTGAATCGTCAAAAAAAAAAAAAGAGAGAAAGAAATCGGATCAAAGTTATTGCGGAAAAATGCTGGATAATTCGGTATCGTCTCAAGAGAATCTCCCTTCAACCATCAAGAATCTTCGCGACTAATAAAAAGTCGTACAAAGAATCAAAGATTTGAAATAGAGCGTAGAGTACTCATCAAAAGCAAGATCAATACTTAAAAAAAAATAAAATTAAAATAAAATAAAGAAAGAAATGCACCATTAGGCTTCGTTTTCTCGAAGTCGGTTTCCGGGAGGGCAGGGACCGGTGGGTCCTCTTTGCTGCGCTCCACCACGCACCGCCTCCTCGTGAACAGGGGACCGCAGGCTCGCCTCTTCCAGCAGGGCAATCCGGCGATCGTGGGCTGGCGTGTGGCCCGATCCAACCGAGAGGGCCTCGCGGAACAACGGCCAGCGGCGGGGGAGCAATCCACGCGCAGAGCCGCCGACATTGCTGTGGACCAGAAAAGAAGGGAGGGAGGGGAGAGAGAGAGAGAGAAGAAGGGAAAGAGAGCAATGGAGTGGTTAGCGAAAGGAGAAACGTGAACCGAGCGAGAAAGAAAGAATAAAGACGGAGAGGAGAGAATGCGGAAAAATAAAAAATAAAAAAAAAGTGGGAGTTGGGATGGGAGAAGGCTGCGTTCGCTCCTTCGGGTTTCCCGGGGAAGAGGCTGGTTTTAAAAGAAGCCTCCCGACGAGGCTAATTATTATTGGAAGGGAGCCTAATTTGGGCGTGCGATTCGGTGTTCCATCGCGGGTTTCAAGTGCGAATGGACGCGGGGTTGCCGTCATCTTGTGGTTTCCTTTTGAAGACGTGTTTGGAGGAATTTGCCCCCAGGTGTCAACCGCTTGAATGGCTGCCAGGGGCTCGCTCTTTTACGGGCATCAAACGTTCAGATCCCACCTGATGGTATGAAAATATGTCTAGTTATATTTTTTTTATTTAAAAAAATATATTTTATTGATTAAAATAGTAGAAGTGAAAAAATGACAAGAACTATTAAAAAAAACTTTTTTGAAAAAGTAGTTTTTTTTAAACAAAATCCTACTTCTAATTTTTTAAAAAAATAATGGCAATAATAACAAACAGGTAACGTAAGTTGTTTTTGAAGATTCATGGTAATAATTGGGCATGAGAAATACGATTGCTCGAGACTTTGCAGTTTACTAAAGCTTCATGTCGTTTGTCCACCAATAACCTTTCAACAAAACTATGCATGCTTTGGTAATTTAGGGTACCAAAAAGAAGGCATTGGTATCTTATATATCGGTGTATTATTATACAAATTAACCCCATCTTATCCTACAATTCCTTTGTTATCTTTATAGTCACCACCAGTCAAAAGTTTCTCAAATATGCCAACCAAACCCTGTAACGATAATAAAATCTTAATTTTAAATTAGTTAGAATCTGACTATATAAATTTTTTGATTCAACTACAATATTAATCCTTGAACTTAAGAGGATTGTGTCACTTTAATCTTTAAACTTTAAAAAAGTTACAAAAATAATCCTAAACTTTTCTTTTGTTTCACTTTGATCCTTATTGTTAAATAGAAGAGGCACCGTTAATTTTTATCCACGTGGCAACACACATAGCATTCAGATAACAAAATCAATTTAAAATCCATAACTAACCTATTAATCTATTAATTTAATATTTAATAATTAATAAAAATAAAAATAAACTCCTTTATCATTTCTCTTGGCCCACTTATTTTCCTCCTCCGTTCCTTCTTTCCCTACCCTCGGGCCTCCTTTTCCGTACCCTCGCAACCTCTTTCCCCCCACCCCTCCACCCATACCCTTCTCTAACCCACCTCCATCTCTTAATAGCCCCATTGCGGCCACCCTTCCCTCCTCCGTCCCCTCTTCCCTCCTCATGCCCTGTGATAACCTCCCAATAGTCCCATATTGGGAAATTGGGAGTTGGTTAAGTGGTTTATATGTGGTAAAGTAGAAGGATAAGCATCAATTAGATTCCTTTTTGGGCTGTGGTGGCCCAAGTTGGTGTAGACCTTGTCCGTCTTGCTTTCTTGTAACGAAACAGGCCCGTGGGCCCGGGTCGTTACAATATGGTATTAGAGCCTCGCACCAGTCGAAAGTGCAGGAGGTAAGTGCCACATAGGACAAAATGCTATCTCCATGGGGGATGGGAGCCACCTCTAGAACCTGTGGGGGCCACTACTAGAATCCTACCTACCTGGTGGTGTGATCAATTGACCCTGGCGACGAGGACATTGCCTTTGTAAGGGGGGTAGATTATGATAACCCTCCCAATAGTCCCACATCGGGAAATTGGGAGTTGGTTAAGTGGTTTATATATGGTAAAGTAAGAAGGACAACGCACCAATTGGATCCTTTTTGGGCTGTGGTGGTCCAAGTTGGTGTGGACCTTGTCCGTCTTGCTTTCTTGTAACAAAACGGGCCTGTGGGCCCGGGTCGTTACACGCCCCCTCTCCCGAGGAGGGAGGAGATCGTGAGGTGGGGAGGGGGGGGGGGGGAGGGGAACGGAGGAGGGAGGGGTAGCCACAGCGGGGCGAGGAAGGAGGGAGAAGGCCGACAAAGAGAAAAAAATTATTTTTATTTTTTATTAATTGTTAAATATTAAATTAATGGGTTAATTGCTTAATTTTAAATTTTAAATTGATTTAACCATTTGTATGCTATGTATGCTGCCATATGTAACACCATGTGGGATAAAAATTAACGGTGTTCTTTTTTTATTTAACGATAAGGATTAAAGTGAAATAAAAAGGAAAGTTAAGGATTATTTTTGTAACTTTTTGACTTTTAGGGACTCAAGTGACACAATCTTTAAGTTCAAGGGTTAATACTTTAATTGAGCCATCTTTTTTGTCTTTCAACTTTATTCTAAATCATATATTTTATAATATGTAAAAAAATTTAAATATTTTTTATCACTTTTTTTACTCTATATGTGTCGAGTTACTTTTCCATATAAGTACATCTTTAGGACTATATTGCATATGTTCAAACTATTTAAATTATTTTTTTTAATTTATTCTTAATCGAAGCTATTTTTATTTTTTACAAATAATTTTATTTTTTATTTTATCTTTTCTTATAATGCAAATTAAATCCTAAACAATAATACTACTTATTACTATAATGTATTCATCAAGTTTTCAGTTCAAGGAAATCAAATGTCGTGGGATCAGCAAGTAATGCACAGAAGTGATGTTTGCTGGTCCTTGACCCTAAAAAAAATAAAAATGCTGGTCAGTAACTCTTTAATGGAATGAAAATTATGCAAATATTCACCATGACTTTCATTAGGATGGTTGCAAAAATGTGGGTGACAATTAAAGCAATGCCTTTACAAATAAACAAAGACCGATGGGTGATATAGGTGTGGACCATGCTAGACCTTAAAAGAATTCTCGAAGGCATTTGACCAATTAAAAGCTTATCTGCTGAGTAACCCAAGCGATAGACAATGACAATTCAAGACCTAAACTAGCAAAGAATCTTCACCAAATTGTTTGTTTTTTTTTTTTTCCTTCAGACCCATTTAATAAATAGAATGCGTTGCCACTCACAAAGTAATCCAGGTATATGGTAACATGGGCAATCAGCCTGCAATGCTCCAATTATTTTGTCTAGATTAAACCACCTTAGCAACAAGCTGTCCTATTGATTATATAAAAAATGATACAAATCTTCCATATGATGTATGATAGGCTGTTATTTTGATAAAATGTTTTTGATTGATTTCTATATATGGTTTATGATAATATATTTGTCTAAGGATTTCAAAGATCAAGTAAAAGACTCTAAAGCTAGAATGGGTGAGGAAAAAATTATTAATATAAAAAATATCTCAAAATAGGAATAACCAACAAATAAGAATTTATTAGATAAATCCTACATGGTTGAAACAAAATATGGCATTGATCACAACACGCCTCTTTGCTATTCCTGCAATGCGATAATAGCAACCTAAAAATATTTCAGAACCTTACTTATCAATTTGATCCGAGTTCATTAAGAACTTTTAATTAGTTACGCTACACAGCTCCTATACATGCAACTGAACAAGAATAGTCTGAAGGGTCAAATTATGTATTTATCATCCTTTTTGCAAAAAGAAAAAAAAAATATCCTATATATAGAGAGAGAAAGAGAGAGAGATAAAGAAAAGTTAAATAAACTTGATTACATTTGCATGCAACAAATACAAATTTAAACATCTTACTTATCCTTAAATTAATACATATTTTGAAGTAAAAAAGTTAATCCTTAATAATTATTTATTGTATTTTTTTTTTTTTGTTACAAGCTGGCGATCACACCACTCTGGAGTGAGTCAAACCGAGGTATCGGAATACATAATTTGCTCCAAAATAATCGGACAATGGTCACCAGGGTGCCATTCCCACTGACCAGAATGGCGAGCTGCAGCCGAGGCAACCCAATCAGCTGCAGCGTTGGCTTTCCTATAGACATATCGAATCAGAGGATCATAGCTAGACTGGAGAGAATCCCATATATCGCCGATCAAAGGGTTATAGGAGGGACAAAAATCAACATCCCGACGAATCCACCGAATGACCGTAATAGAATTTCCCTCGATAACCATCCGGTGCGAGCGCAAGATGCGAACAACATAGGTGATGCCAGCCCACGCAGCCTGCAATTCAGCCATGGGAACCGAAATGTCGAGAGAACCATACCCACCAGCCGCAAGCAGCTCTCCCTCAGGCCCCCTAATAACAAATCCAAATCCGGCAATGCGACCCGATATAGTACCATCAAAATTTACTTTGACATAACCAGAGGGTGGGGGCTCCCAAGCAATAAAGACCGTAAAACGGTGCGCTGTCGGAGCAGCAGGGGAGTTCCAGAGACCCAGTCTGTCAGAGTAACTAACCAAATCAGAACGAAGATACTCCGTAACAAGGAAGCTAGCAGTGCGGATAATAGTCTGTGTCGAGACCGTATCCTCAACAAAGACAAGCTGATTATGAGTCAGCCAGATTTGATAAGCCAAATAAGCTAAATACACACCCTGGAAGCAACTGCCACTCTGAACAGCAGTACGAACGGCATGCAAAAGAGCGTGTCGGCCGGGTCCCTCCGCCGGCGTCCAAGGACTATATCGAAGATGCAGCCAAATCTGAGAGACACGGGAACAAGTAAAGAGGGCATGCTCAACAGTCTCGTCTTGGATCCCACGTATCGGACATAGCGGGCTAATATAGAGGCCGCGTCCCGCCAAAAGAGAACATGTAGGGAGACGGTCCCACCTTAGTTTCCACAAGAAAAGCTAGATCGTGGGATGACTGGGCAAGCGCTAGATCCAAGCAACATCATCCAAACCCACAGACCGAGGGCAGATGCAATCAATCAGATCTCTAGTGGGAGCATGAGGGAGGCAGGATCTACGCCATAGTCTGGTGTCAGAAGCTACAGAGGAGGCAAGAGGGGTAGCTAGAATCCTGTGCACTAGCTCCGTTCCAAAGAGCCGGGACACCGTAGGAACATGCCAAGCATTAGAGTCCTAGCAAATCAGAGCAGAAACAGACAGCGAAGGTCCAACATCAGAGCTTAGGAATGTTGGCCACCACGCTAGAGGAAGGTCCGTTATCCAGGTATCATCAGTAACATTTATAGATCTTCCATCCCCGACCATACAGTGAATATCTGACATAATAGTGGGAGCAACCTGGCAAATTGCTCTCCACATGAAGGAACAGCCACATGGAATATGGGAGACTGACTTAGAAGTCCAACCTCCATATCTGCCACGCATAACAGAGCTCCAAAGACAATGAGGTTCGAGGAGAAATCTGGTGGCATGCCTAGCGATGAGGGCCTGTCTACGGACCACCAAAGACTGAATCCCCAAGCCACCCTCACAAATAGGTAAATAGACCATCTCCCAAGACAGAAGATGAAGGCCATGACCTCCCTGCATCGATCCCCATAAGAAGGCACGAAAATGACGCTCTATCCGTCGGAGAAAAGTAATGGGGATCAGAGCATTAGACAAGGTGTACAGAGGGAGAGAGGTAAGAATAGAACGGAGCAGAGTAACATGACCCATCATGGAAAGACCTGAAACCTGCCATCTGTCTAATCTATCAGTAATCCGCTGCTCAAGGATCCGATAATCCTGCTGTCGAGGACTCCACCCGGTAATAGGGATCCCAAGGTAGGACATATGGTCAGATGTCGTTGAAATCCCAAGTAACTGGGAGATGGCAGCACGATGACGCTGTGAAGTAGATGGGCTGAAACATAGGACAGATTTCTGCAAATTAATCTGCTGGCCAGAAGCCTGACAATAAGACTGCAGAATAGCTGAGCAGACCGTCGCATTCTGAGTAGTCGCAGGGCTAAGCAGAATACAATCATCAGCAAAGAGAAGGTGTGAGAGAGGGGGACCAAAGGGCCCTGGCATGTAAGGCTGTAACTGACGCACACCAACCGCCTGAGCAAAGCTATGGGAGAGATCATCAGCACATAGGATAAACAAAAAGGGGGAGAGGGGGCATCCCTGACGAAGACCCATAGCAGAGGGAAAGAACCCAGTCGGGCTGCCATTGATAAGGATAGAAAAGGTAGGCCACTGAACACAAGCCATAATCCACTCAATGAAGAGATCAGCAAAGCCAAAATCCCGAAGCGTCTGTCTAAGAAAAATCCAGCTGATCCGATCATAAGCTCTCTCCATATCTAACTTCACTGCCATTAATCTCTGTATGCCGGTTGCCCGCTGAAGATCAAACATGAACTCCTGAGCAATAAGGGCATTATCGGTAATACTGCGACCTCGAATGAAAGCCCCTTGCTCAGGAGAAATCAGACGCGGTATGATACCCTGCATCCAAGTGACCATTAGGCGGGCACAAACTTTGTATAGAGTAGTGCACAGACTGATAGGGCGATAGCGCTGGGGGAGCAAAGCATCCAGACGCTTTGGAATAAGGGCAATATAAGTTCATTGCCAATCCCGAGGAATGGATTTAGAAGAGAACACAGACTGGATGGCTGAAACAACATCCAGCCCCACAATATTCCAGTAGTGCCGAAAGAAAAAAGGCAAAAAACCATCTGGTCCTGGAGCCTTATCAGGCCCCAATGCCCAAACCGCAGATCGAATCTCCTCCGCAGAGACTGCCATCGTAAGAATACCGTTATCAGCATCAGTAACCTTAGCAGACTGCGAGACAGGAGTACAAGGAGATCCACCGGCAACCTGCTCTGACCAGCGGGTCTGAAAAAATTGAGATATATGCTCCCGAATAGCCTCATCATCATCAAAGATATGTCCGTCCTCATCGCTAATACGGCGGATCCGATTGGCTACACGACGAGCCAAAGTAGCCTGATGAAAGAATCTAGTATTGCGGTCACCCTCCTGAAGCCACTGGATCCGGGACCTCTGGCGCCAGAAAATCTCCTGCTGACTGAGTAAACTATGGTGCAGCGTCAAGCTCTGCCTGAGTGACTGAAGATCAATCAAGGATAGAACACCTTCCTGATCCTCCTTAGCTTGAAGATAAGAAATATCAGTTTCAACAGACTGCACCCGCTGCCGCAAATCCCCCACCTCCCTACCGTGCCATCTCCGGAGTCGGCGCTTCACAAGATCCAAACGTCGAGATAAACAGTAGATGGAGCTCCCTCTGATCGGCATACGCCAGACCTGATGAATCAAAGCTCGAGCCGAAGAATAGCGAGTCCAAAACTGCTCGAATCAAAACAGTCCCCGAGAAAGAGATGATGGTTCAGTAGATATAAGCAGAGGGCAGTGGTCAGAAGTAATCCGTGGAAGATGAGTGGTGGTAGCACGAGGAAAAAAGTAAAGCCATCCCGAGGAGGCCATGGCCCGATCCAGACGCTCCCACACACGGGCGGAGCCCTGACGGTTGTTGCACCAAGTAAACTGCGGCTCCAAAAATCTCAAGTCGAAAAGATCCGCAGAGAAGATGAAAGAGCGGAACTCGGTAGAGTTCGGTGTATCAACAAAACGGCGACCGCCACGCTTTTCTGAAGCATTCACAATACAATTAAAGTCACCAACAATAAGAGTGAAAAATCCCTGGTCTAAGAAGATGATAATCTCAGCCCACAAGCAGCGCCGCTCCCTATTGCATTTGTTTCGCCTTCATAAATACGCACCGTTTTTCCAACACATTAGATGTAACATAGTTTCTTTTATTCATATACTTATTTGCTGAAGAGTAAAGAATCTAAAGATATAAGCTATATATATATATATATATATATATAATTAAACTTGATTATATTTAAATATAAATAAATTCAAATTTTAATTAACTTCATATTTTCATTCACGTGAGTTTTAGGGCTACCAATCTTTTCTATCTATCTTTTTTTTATCTTTAGAATCCATGTAAGCAGCTAAGCCACCCTCCTGATGGCTTAATTAAATTACGTGCATCTCCACCGGCTCTAATGACAAAGTGGGCACAGCACCAGCCCATTCTCATTGCACTTCCCGCACCTCGGCACCTCCTCCCCGTCCTCCACCACCTTGCAGCTCCCGTTGCATTCCAAGCACGGCACGACCCTCGCCCCACCGCACCCTTCGCACTCCCTCCACCCTCCTTTTCCCCTCTCCCCTCTCACCCACGTACCTCCCCTTTTGAACAGCCTCGGCACCGCCGCGCCCTCTCCGGACAGTTCCATCACCTCCTTCAGGTATACTCCTAGTGGAGCGACACGTCCGCCTCCTCCACCTCCACCGCGTGTGCCTCCACCGCCCGCCGCACCCCCCTCAGCGTCGTCGTGTAAAGAACCACCCCGTCGCCATTCCCCGGCCGGCAGTGCTCGGGATAGCCCTCTAAGTCGCCGCCTCCTGGCAGCTCAGGCGGCGAGGGCGGACGGGTTGCATTGGCGACCGGGATCGAGGATGGTGACTTCTTTGTCGTGGGGTCATGAGGAAAGCTGGGCGTCGAGCTCTTCGAGGGTGTGGAAGGAGCTGGTCTTCCGGGGAGGTATTTTGGGGTCAGAGGAAGGAGGACGGGGATGAGGGGCATCGGCTTTGGAAGGGGGGAGGGGAGGAGGAGGAGGAGGAGGTTGGTGGAGAGAGGGCTTGAGGTCTTCTAAGTCTTTGCTGACCTCGGACATGGAATGGGGTGGTGCGTGCTCGTAGGACTCGAGTTTCTCGATGAGAGGAAGAGGCAAAGGGGTGGTGGCCTTCTTCTCTTGCTGCTGCGTCGGGTCATCTTCCGTTGCGGTGGTGGTGAGTAGCCCTTTCTAAATTTAAAAAATATCTAAATTATCCCTTTTCCTCTTCACACACACACACACACCCCCCCCCCCCACACAAAATTACTGAGTATCCCTCTTTCCCCCCCCCCTTCCGATTGCGCTTCCCTTCTCACTCTCGTTCACGGTCTTCACCGGCAGCAGCTTCACGGTCTTCACAATAAACTTTCCCTTCCTCCTTCCGTTCCACCTCTCTCAATCATCCTTCACCTTTTTTAGCCAAGCTCCGCCTCCTTTCCTAGTGTTCCCTCCGATGCTCTGCTCTCTCTCCGCCTCCCTTCCTCATTCCACAGTCGACCGAGTCTCTGTTCGACCTTGGTTGGCCGAACAAAGACTCCATGTTCGGCCTAGTAGACCGAACAGATTTGAATTCCGTTCGGTCTGTTGAGCCGAACAGAGTTGAATTTCTTTTCGACCGGCCGAACAGAATAATTAATTCTAATTATTATAATTATAATAGTATTATAATAAAGTATGACAATAAAGTATATTATAATTATAATAGTATTATAAAGAGAGTTATTAAAATTTTTTAAATATATATTATTAATGTTTATCTTTTAAAATTTTTTTATCAAATGAGTTTATGTTATTAATATATATTACTAATAAATATATGTTACTAATATAAATATATTATTAATATATTATTAAAATAGTTTAGGTTATCGATGAAATATTTTGACATAATTTTATCTTGCATTTTAATGATGAATAATGCAATGTTCTAGATATGGATTTTGGTCCCTCACGAGTTAGAGTTAGACCCACAACGTCTGCCAGGAGACGTCGTAGAACCCAGGCTGAGCTTGAGGTTTCTGAGGTTCTTGTTGCACCATCGCCCCCAGATGAGACAGCAGACGAGGACATCCCAGCTATGGATGTTAATGATGATGGAGCAGATGGGCCTTGTCCAAGCGGTCCTGAGGATGAGTCTGTCCTTAGGAGTTTCAGGACACATATTGCAGCCTCCATCTGGAGGCAACAGGTATTTGTTTGTTGTTCTACTATATTTTATTTAATGTATTATTTCGATGCTATTATATGTGTTATTCATGTTATCCATTTATATTTCACAAGAACAGACACCACTGAAGTGCATGAACCATGCTGCCAAAGTAGGTGAGTGGTAGTGGTGGGCATCAGGGCAATCGAATAGGAGATTCAGGGATATAGTTCAGCAATCGGGTCTTCTTGAGCTAGTGCATTGCTCTTATCGGTTCGCCGATAAGATTCTTGTTTCGGACTTCGTAGAGAGATGGCAGCCCGAGACGAACACCTTCCATCTTCCCTTTGGCGAGATGACGATCACGTTGGATGATGTTGCCGCCATATTAGGGATTAGTGTCATGGGTGCCTTAGTGTCCTTGTCTTCTGATAGGATGAGTGATCGAGATGCTAGGACCTACTAGTGCAGCTATTGGATATATCACAGGATGACGCGTGTCAAGAGGTTATATCTGTTCGCGGTCAGTCTGTGAGGTTAGAGTGGCTGAAGAGTCATTTACATGATGTATCAGATAGAGAGAGCCGTCGTAGGATAGAGTGTGCAGCGCGAGCGTATTTGCTTTTTTTGTTAGGATGTATACTTTTTGTCGATAAGAGCGGGACGAGGGTGCCTATAGCTTATCTTGCTCTGCTTCGGCATTTAGATAGAGTGAGCACATATGCCTGGGGTGAGGGTGCCTTGGCTCATTTATATCGGCAGTTGGGGATTGCGTCTAGGGCATCCGTTAAACAAATTAGTGGATATATGACGCTTCTTCAGGCATGAATTTATGAGCATTTTCCCTTTCTCACTCCTCACTCAGCCCTGGACTATATTGATGCTATACCTTGCGTACACCGATGAACTTCCGGCAGTCCACCCCATACTACGATGGACCATTTTGTGATTCTACGTGAGTCATTGGACGTATTGAGGGCAGATGAGGTATGTACCATAGGACCATGCACTTGTATATTTCTATAATTTGCCATACATTATCAAACCGATTACGATTTATCTATTGCAGGTAGTTTGGGATCCCCATCATCTTATTTAGGATGATCGTCTATTCCTTGATATTGCATTCTTTAGTGGATGCTTGAAGTGCATGGATGTCGTAGAACCCTATCATCTTGAAAGGGTTTTACGATAGTTCGGTAGGATACAGACGATCCCTCATGCGCCACTAGCCCCTGAGCGAGCCAGCAAAGGATCGACAACAGTATCGTACCGCATTCGGTACATCTTCTATGAGCAGTTATGGGAGAGGTAGGAGGATCACCTACTGAGCCGAGCGAGCAGGAGCCATTCGGTGACCCGGCCCTCAGATTGCGTACCAAGATATTTGGGGTGGTATTCTTGGATCACGCATCTAGTTGTTACCCTTCAGAGAGCCGATCCAGTATCTACTCCCGATCACGTTTCGATAATGCTGATGCTGACGTGCAAGGCCAGCGTATTGCAGATGCGCTTAGCCTTTGCACCAGCATACTTGATATGGATCGGGAGGAGGCTGCTGCGTCACAGGGGACGTACATGTACGATATCATATCGTAGATTGCACATGTGTTGCAGGGTCAGCATATCTCTACGGTTGAGCCTGTTGAGCCTGATGTCCCTGGCCCTAGTCATGCATCGCCACAGCAGTATAAGCATCGATGATGCCGTGGTGGGGATCCCTGATATACCTCATGTATTTTGTATCTTTTAGCACATAGTGCATCTTTTTGTAAAAGACATTGAAATTTGAATGAAATTTTACTTCCTTTTGGCTCAATTTGAATGAAAATTTTTGGAATTAATATAAATATGTCAAACATTATACAAATATAATTGTTGCTAACAAAATTAACTCTACAACTCAATAGTCTCGCTAATAATAACATCCGACGAGATCGTTTGTTTGAACTGACGAATCCTAGATGCATATGAAGTAGCCCATCCGAAAGCACAAGATAAATGATGTTTTTGTCAATTACTTGCTATTGGGGGAACGGGATGAACCGGTAACAGAAATACCTGCAAAATATATAAATTAGTAAACAGAATGAATTATTAGTCATTTAAGGATGATTAAGAGCCATTTAATTAATACCCCCACAAAATGATTGCCATTTATGAATTCTACTGCAATATCTTTGCGGGATAAAGGAGGAAGAGGCACCGATCGTAGAGGTAGGAATGTAAGACATTGTTGCAAGGAGAGATAGAATAGGACAACGTTATAGCGGGATGCTATAACATGCCACATATCCGGCATAGTCATCCATCGGTCATAAGGTGGACAATGATCAAAATATGATAATGCATGTTCAATCTCCTCAAACCTCCCTTCGACAGTAAATAAAGCGCGATAGTACTCTGAATGACATTGTAACTCATGTAATGAATCCTTCCTAATACGGAGCCAATCCTCCTCTCCAAATCCCAGCAAGCAGCTATTGCTCTAAATCTGCAGTTGCCATCAGCTTTAACATCCTTGATATGTTGGATGAATGGCCTCAACCCATCTGGAATTTGATCAATATAGATTGTTGGCTTATATGACCGGGTTCGATGACGAGAAACATGCAAACCATTTACGAATGAATCCTATTAGATGGCAACTTTGTAATAACAAACGGCACGGGTCCAAAAGTTGCTGGCACGGGTCCGGCATGTCCTAGCAAGGGTCCGAAAGTTGCCAGCATGAGGCCCGGAAGTTGCCGGCATGTGCCGGCACATACCGGCACGGGTTCGGAAAGGGTCCGGCACATACCAGCACGGGTCCGGCATGGGTCCGGCACATTCCGGCACAGGCCCGGAAGTTGCCAGCACGATCCCACGGGTGAAAGAAATACTTCATACCTTCTTCCTTGGCTACCTCTTTGGCACTTGCGTCATTGGTGGAGTGCCCGTACCAGGTGAATAACTATCTTGTCCTAAAAGAATCAACTCAAAGGCAGAAGGATCACGGCGGGTAGATGTATCAACCTTCAATAAAGCACGACTGCGGCCAAGTGAACCAGTCATCCTTTTGGTAAGTTCTTCAAGAGAAGTACTATTTGGGCTAGCAATCTCTCTCAATTTTCTTAACATCTGCAATTGCGAAGACCCATCTAACTATTTGAATTTTCGAGCAATTATATCCAACTCTGATTCACAGCTCAGCTGAATACTTTGCACTTTTGAAGCAGGCACCATATCAAGTTTTCTCCAATGAGGATCTATGCAATCGAAGGGAATTGGCCGACCTTCCATCCTGAACTGCACAATCTTGTGGGCGCATGGTAAACCATGTGTGCGCCGAATAGCACACCCACAAACTGAATCATCAATCCCAACTGAATTGGCTTAATTCGCTTGAGCGAGGATCTGATTTAATGCACTTATAGAAATGAAACCTCGCAGTTCTTTGAATTCAGTAGGCTTGAAGTCATGTTGTATGACCGTCAAACTCTTCTTAAATGAGGCTTTAATGTCACTGTGCTGCAACTCAATCAAACTATATATTTTTGTCCAAGATGACTCGAAATTCCCTTGGCTTGATCCAAGCTGTCTTTTCAGCCTTGCATGTGCACTTTCAGCCTTAGAAAAGTTAATAAAATTAAATAAAAGTGAGATAACAATTACGTAATTAAATTATAAAGTTCTTAAATTTATCAATTCCTTGTGATACCTATTAGTTGTCACATTCCCGTAGTGCCTACATGCGTCCGTCCATGCTGTGACAAATCTTTTCTTGTACTTGCTCAGCCAAGTATCTGACACATACCGTAAAGCATCTGGGTAGGTACTAAACTCTCTCTGGAGTGCACTCCAGTGATCATTAAATTCATCTTCTGTGGTGGACAACACAAGTATATTCCAAGTCATTATAAACTTATCCCATTTCTCCTTTGTTTCAAATAGCCTTTTGCACTGGGCCAAAACATTCCTACTAATATGCCATCTACATAACAAATGTGTTGCCGTAGGAAATATCCTTTGAATTGCATTTAATAGAGCCAAGTCTCTATCTGTGACTATCACCTCAAGCAGAGCATCAGCGTCCATGACACTGCGCAATCTCTCTAATTCCCATGTATAGTTATCTTCTGCTCAGAGTCCATGTATACAAAAGCAATTGAAAATGTCAAGTCAATTGATGTCTCCCCCACAATCTCTAAGAGAGAAAGATGATATCTATTTGTCTTGTAAGTGCAGTCCATTATCAACACATGAGAAAATGCACATAACAATTCTATACTGCCATGGTGTGCCCAAAACAAGTCACGCACAGCATTAGACTTAATACAATTCCTATGCCACTCAATGTATTTACACTCAGATAATTTACCAAGAAGATGTTGCATCTGAGATCTCCCAGCTGTCTCTACAGCCTTGCACCTCTGTCGTGCATTGTAGATTGTCTTCATTGTCGTAACATTAAGGGCATCCCTTTGCTTCAAAGTAGATAATATGTCCTTAGGCCGAACCAAACTCTTCGACATCTTAGAAAATCGTCCTGCATATGAGTGCCCCTCGAGATTCTTTGCAGCTGGATGATTGTGCACACCGCACATGACCATTAACATCCAATCATCTGCCATGTCCAATTTCTTCTCTCTTAAGGCAAAAAGACATCCACACTTCTTAGTACCACTGGCCCTGGTCTTTGATTCCTTTTCCTTTATGTGTTTACTTTTGCAAGTACCACTCCTCACACAAGAAAAAATAATTCTTGGTTTCTTAACATTGCTACCCGTATCAGATTTTTTAATAATAACGACAAATCCATTCCTCTTTCCAACTTTCTGACACCAATTACACATTTCTTCTCTACTTTTGAATATCTATAAAATAAATAGTTTTATGTTAGTAGATAATTTTAAATATTGCTCAGTCAAATAATACTAAAATAATTGCAATCAAATTTTTTTTTACCTCGTAAGTTGTAAATTCATTTGTGTAATCCATCACACAATAAGAGCCAATCATGCTGCATTTGATCGAAGCATCGCCCTACACGATCAAATAATAATTTTAAACCCTAATCATAATTAACCCAAAAAAAACCAAAAATAAACTTCTGTTCGGCCACACGGGCTGAATTATTGGCATCGGTTCGGCCCACCAGGGCCAAACATGTTGTCTCAATTCGGCCTACCAGGGCCGAACATGTTGACTAAGTTCGGCCCTGTGTAGCCGAACAGATTTGACTTGTTCGGCCACACAGGACTGAAAAACTTACAACTGAAAAAAAAAAAAAATTTTGACGACGGGGATATAAACCAACCTTTGCGATCATAGAACCTTCAAAAATTGCTAGTTGCTTGTCCATTGCTCGATTATAGGTTAAAATCTCTTCAACCAAGCTTCAAATGATCAGATCCAAGGGTGTCGATCCAGAGTGAGGGAGGAGGAAAGCGGAGACAGCGGGAGGGGGGAGGGGCTGGCGGGGGAGGGGGGCTGTTTTGACCTTGGGGGGGCTACTGAGCAAGCAGGGATATTTTGATCCAAATATTTTAGGGGCAAATATATCATTTTTTAAGTGGCGTGAAGGTCTGCCAAATAGAATTTCCCTCCAACAATTCTAAATAGTAATATATTATTTATAAAATAAATTATTGTTTAATATATTATTAATAATATTAATTATAATATTTGATATATATAAGTAATGCAACAATAATCAATCAGTAATATTGATTACTATGTTTATGATTAATTACTGTGTTTAGTATATATATTGATTGATTATGTTGTATTATTTGTGTATATTAAACATAGTAATTAATATTAATACTAATTAATTATTAAAATATTATTTTAAAAAATAAAAATAAAAATAAAAACAGCGTTAGCCAAACCCAATGAAGAAGGCAAAATTAACCTTTCGCCATAATCTTTTTTAAAATACTAAAAAGATTTTTATAATTTTTATTTTTTAACATCAGAATCTGCCCCTTTACACATCAATCGAAAAATTCCTTTCACGCCATCTGGCTCAACTCTCAAGGCGGCCGGACAAGTCTTGGAGCAAGGACTTTTAAGTTCTAAATTCAGAAGTTAGAGCTGCTTTTAAGCATAAATTCAGATGAGTTATATTAGTTCGAATTCTTATTGAATATCTTTGATCAACATAAAAGTTTGATCGATCTAAATTCCTGATAGATTATGCCTTCTTCATGAGGAAGAAACCGACGATCGAACAAGGAAGAGTTAAGTGGCCACATCACCTCCATCGATCGACCCATATCAATAATAAAAAATCAAAGTGCTATGCTATGCACTTGGTAACAATTACAAAATTTCTTATCCATGAAATAAATTCTATCCCTTGCATGGTATTTGAATAAGTTTCACTTCCCCATTCTAGATTTATTCCATAATCAAACATAGCCTTCATGTGTAGAAAAGAAACTAGCTAGATATATGGCCGTGCAATATAGGACTGATGGTGCCATTTTAATTTTAAAGATAAAAAATAAAATAAAATATAAATTTATTTTTTATTTTATATAATTAAAAATATATTTTTTAATGTATTACTCTTAACATCTGAAAATAAAAAATGCATAAGATAAATTAAATACATGTATCGGATAAAAAGCATTTTTTATATTTAAAAAAATAGTTAATGAAAAAATATCTCAAATTTTGTTGTTTTATATATACTTACTAAATAATAATATTTTAAAACTATTTAATCTATCTATGCACATGGCATAAAAGAAAAATAGTTCTCTGATCAAAACTTTTTTAGCTTTAAATAAATAAATAAATATTATGACCGTCATTTACACTTATTAAATAATAAGATTAAAATTACTTAAATTATATAAACATGTGGCATAAAGATAGTTTATTTTCTTATCAAAACCTTTTAGTGTTAAATAAATACATAAATATTATGGTCTCAACTTAAAGATCTTTAAATTTTATTTTCAGACTATACAACTAAATAAAACTTAAAATATAGGGTATCCAATCAAATTTTTGGATAAAGAATTCTAATTAATAATTAGATAATAATAAATATTTTTATTGATGACATGGGATATTTACGAAAAGCACGCAACGTAGAGTTTTTACTTTTTACACTATAATGGATGTTTTAGTAGAAGAGATTTATATTTTGAAAAAAAAGATTAATCCCTAAAAAGAAATATTAAAATAAGGAACTCCACTCTTTTCGTGAATAAAGGAGATGTTGGTTTCGATTTTCGCTCATCTTTTCTAGTGATAAGGACCCCTATGATGTGGCTGATCACACCCTCTGGGCAATAGCATAACACCTTGCGCAATTCCTGGAGCCGGATGAGTTGATAGCTCGTTTCTGGCGTCGGCATCCTCGCCCCAGCCTTTAGCTTCGGCCCCGACCTCTAGCCTCGATCTCATCCTCGCCTTGGCCCTGGCTTCGGCCTCACCCTCGCCTCGGCTTGGCTTCGGCCTCGGCCTTGGCTTCGGCCTCACCCTCGCCTCGGCCCTTGGCTTCGGCCTCGGCCTCTGGCTTCGGCCTCAACATTGCATGTTTTCCTAGTATAACGGAGCCGGTCTTGAATACCGGACCCAGGGATTTGAGGCACCAACCGCCGCATATCTTGCTCATCTATTTTGCTGAGATTACAGGTAATTACCAACACACCTTGCAGTTGCCGACATACGCGGCACCCATTCAGCAACGACTCACTTGCTCGCCGTTCACGAAGCTCATCCTAACAAAGAAGATTCGACGGTTACAACAGAACGAGGTAAACTTGACCCCCCCCCCCCCCCCGAACAGGTATAAGAAGAGGATCCGAGCTCAACGCTGGGGGATCACACTCTCTCTCTCTCCCTCTTTCAAGCTCTACTCACATACAACATTCCTGTTCTATAACCCACTAACTTGGGTATCGGAGGGTCCCCACCAGAACTATGGGTCTGAACTTTTTGCAGGCTCTTGAAGGAAGACGGTGACCTCTCTACATCCTCGAAGGCCCGTGAAGATCTCAGCTCACCCGACACTCATCGCAAGTGATTTGGCAGCAACAGATTGGCGTGCCAGGAAGGGGGGCTGGCAGACAGACATTCACCTTCATGCATCTGCGACCCCTCAACTTCTGCAAGGGAGACGATGGTAACGATGCGAGCTCAGGAAGCCTCCACCAACCATGCCGGGGAATGCCTCCCGTGGGCTGAGCAATCGGAGGCTAACCTCCATGTTCCGCCTCTTGCGCCACCACAGGCTAGCCAAGCCGATCAACTTGACATCCTGACCAATCAGGTACAAGATCTGATGACGGTGGTGCGGGAACTGCAGGAACATTGCTTCACCGCCATGCCATTGCCACCTCAACCCCCTCCACCTCATGAGAAGGGCCATGGAGCCAACCAACCTTATCAGGGCAGGACTCCTCCTTATGCCTCCCACCACTCGCTCTATGAACCTCGCCATCGGGAGACCTCAAAGCGACGATGATCTCTCTCCCGCCATTCTGATCGCTCCCACCGGTGGAATGGAGAGAAGGAACCAAGGCATGTGCGCTCCCTACACCGGCGGTCTTCCCCATCCTCCTCTTCCGACTCTTCTAAAGAAGACACCGACACGAAGGCCGCTCGTCGGGCCGAACAGCGGCTTGATGAGTATCATCAGCAATTGGAGGAGCTTAGTCACCGGATCGCCAACCCTCACGGGACAGACTACGACCATCGTCCCCTGCTTTCTCGCCGCATCATGGAGGAGCCGGTCCCACCTCGGTTCCGTCTCCCCCAGTTGGACCCGTATGACGGCACAACGGATCCTCTGGACCACTTGGAGAGCTACAAGGTCCTCATGCAAGTCCAGGGGGCGACTGACTCTCTCCTGTGTGTTGCCTTTTCGGCCACACTTCGGAAGGCGGCGCACGCATGGTATTCCCATTTACCACCACGCAGCATCAATTCTTTCAGACAACTCGAGCGATCTTTCCTGGCCCACTTTGATGCATGTCGGAAGATCCCTCGAGTGGCTGATAGTTTATTCGCTGTCCAGCAAAGGAGCAACGAGACTCTGAAGGATTTCGTTGCTTGGTTCAAGGAGGCCGCGCTCGAGGTTTATAACTTGGAGGACTCTGTAGCCACCCTAGCCCTGAAGCGAGGGCTTCGTCCTTCCAGGTTCGCTTACTCCCTGGACAAAAAACCTTCCAGCTCCTACGCCGAACTGCTGAGCCGGGCGCAAAAGTATATTCACGCCGACGAAGCGGACTCTTCTAGAAGGGAGGCCAACAAAGGTTCCAGCAATAAGCAATATCCACAGAACCCACCGGAGGATGATCCAGAAAGCCTGAGCCACCTCATCGCTCGAACAACCGCCATCAAACGCTTGTTCCCAAGGAGCAGTTCACCCCTCTCCTCGCTCCAGTTTCTCACATCCTGTTGGAGATCGAGGACGAGCCCTACTTCCAACGCCCACCCCCCATGAAGCCGGTGGTTCCTCACAGCAAGGAACTCTACTGCCGATACAACCGAGATTATAGGCATGACCCTGAAGACGGTCACCTTTTGAAAAAGGCCATTGAAGAACTTGTCCAACAGGGTCACTTGAGCAAGTTCGTCCGAAGAGGAAACCCCCCTGCTCTGGGTCCATCGACACCTCTACACCTCAATTGGCATGGACAACACCCCGACGGAAAAGACGATAGCCATGATTTCCTGGGGACAGGTAGCAACTCAAGAAGATGACATGAGGGGTTAGACTCTGTAATTCCTTTCTTTGGGAAGGACTTAGATGGGATAGTTAACAAGCATGACGACAGCGTCGTCGTGTCTATAACAATAGCCAAACATCCTGTAAAGAGAATTTTAGTAGATAGTGGAAGCTCTGTTGATGTTTTGAGCTACGAAGCCTTTGTTTGGATGAACCTGTCTAACTCTTCTCTTCGACCCGTCACCACGCCTCTGATGGGTTTTACTAGAGATTCTGTCAGCGTTGAGGAGGAGATCGCCCTCCCTGTCATAGCTGGGACTCCACCACGTCAGAGTACGGTAGTTATAAATTTCCTGGTGGTCCGGGTCCCGTTGGCTTACAACGCTATCTTGGGAAGGCCTGGCTTGAATTTGCTGGATGCCGTTATTTCCACCAAGAGATTGCTGGTGAGATTTCCCACCGACGAAGGGGTCGGAGAAATGAAGGAAGAACAGAGCCCACCACCGCTCTGCTACCACTTAGCCCCCAGCCCGCAGGAGACAGTATCGGCAGCGGCGCCTGAACTGCTCGACCCCGAGACTTGGAGAGGAGAGGAGAGCCAGCCGAGCACCTCCTAGCCTTCCCCTTGGGGGAGGACCCAATGAGGACAGTCCAGATCGGAGCATTGCTTCCGGAAGAGGCACGCATTGGATCCTTGCTTTCCTGCGTGCCAACTCCGACATCTTCGCATGGTCGTCATCAGATATGCTAGGCATCCCTGAGGAGATAATCACTCATCGGCTCAACCTCAAGCCAGAATACCAGCCTGTCCGACAGAAGAAGAGGAGCTTCGCTCTGGATAGGCAGAAAGCCATCGATGAGGAGATCCGCAAGCTAGGAGCTGAGGGCCATATCCGAGAAGTTCACTACCCCGACTGGTTGGCTAACATCGTGATGGTCCGCAAGGCCAACGGGAGCTGGAGGATATGCGTAGACTTCACCGACCTCAACAAAACATGCCCTAAGGATAGCTTTCCATTGCCTCGGATCGACCAACTGGTGGACGCTATGTCTGGCCATGAGACCCTTAGTTTCATGGACGCTTTCTCTGGGTACAACCAAATCAGGATGAACCCGGCAGACGAGGAAGCTACCTCTTTCATAACCGAGAAGGGACTATACTGCTACAAGGTGATGTCGTTTGGACTGAAGAACGCGGGGGCCACTCACCAAAGGCTAATGAACAAAGTCTTCGAGAACCAGATTGGGCGCAACATGAAGGTATACGTGGATGACATGCTGACAAAAAGTATCTGCGCCACCAGCCATATCGCCGACCTGACGGAGACCTTCGGCAACCTCCGTCGATACTAGATGAGGCTGAACCCACGCAAATGTGCCTTTGGGGTGACAGCCAGCAAATTCTTGGGTTTCATGGTGACCCAACGAGGAATCGAGGCGAACCCTGATAAAGTTCGAGCCATCCTGGATATGAGACCTCCCACCAACAAGAAGGAAGTGCAACACCTGATGGGAAGGGTGGCGGCCTTAAGCCTCTTTTTGTCCAAGTCCGCTGAGAGGTGCTTGCCTTTCTTCAAGGCACTCTGCAGAGTCAACGGATTCGAATGGACGAGGGAATGTCAGAAGGCCTTTGAGGGACTGAAAGAATTTTTATCCACCCCGCCACTGCTGTCCAAGCCAAAGGGTGGAGAAGAACTTCTATACCTCACGACTTCTCCCAAAGCTGTCAGTTCCGTGCTGGTTTGGATGGACACCAATGGAATACAAAAGCCGGTGTATTACACTAGTAAGGTGCTTCACGACGTGGAGACCAGGTATTCAAGAATCGAGAAGATTATCTTCGCGTTGATCGTATCCGCCCAGCGCCTCCGACCCTATTTTCAAGCTCATCTGATCGTGGTGGTCATGGACCAACCACTCAAGGCGATTCTCGCTCGTCCAAACACTTTGGGCCGACTGGCGAAGTGGGTGCTTAAGCTGAGAGAATTCGACCTATCTTTCCATCCCCGGTCGGCTATGAAATCTCAGGTCCTGGCAGATTTCTTAGTCGAATGCACCTGGGGCGAGGAGCAACCAGAAGACTCCCATGCAAACCCCTTAACTCCTGGGACTGGAGAGGATGAATGGATCCTTAATGTGGACAGAGCATCAAATTTCCAAGGGAGCGGAGTGGGCCTCATTATGGCCAACCCGGACGGAGTTGTAACCGAGTGTGCTCTCCATTTCTCTTTCCAGCCACCAACAACCAGGCAGAGTATGAGGCCCTACTGTCGGGAATAAGATTGGCCCGGAAGCTCGGGATGAAGCGCCTTAGAGCATTCACTGACTCCCAACTAGTCACTGGCCAAATCACTGGAGAATACGAGGCACGGGATCCTACTATGTCCCGTTACTTGAGTATGGTGCAGTCACAAGCCTCTCTCTTAGCCTACTTCAGCGTCAGCTACATTCCTCGGAGGGAGAACGCTAGAGCTGATGCCCTGTCTCGACTCGCTACTTCAGTCGACAGGACGTTGGGAAGAACCTACGTGGAGCATCTGGAAGTCCCAAGCATCGAAGAAACGGAGGAGACCCTACTGGTCGAGCAAGAGTCTTCATGGATGGACGCTTATATCTGGTACCTGACTGACGGTGCCCTTCCCGAGGACTCGACTGAGGCTAGGTTGCTCAAGAGGTGGGCCCCAAAGTTTTTGATGATGGACGGAAAGCTCTACCGAAGATCATTCTCGTACCCGGTCCTCAAATGCACCGGCCCCATGGAAGCAGACTACATCCTGCGGGAAATACATGAAGGCATATGCGGGAGTCATCTGGGGGGCAGAGCTCTGGCATACAAAGCCTTGCGACAAGGATACTACTGGCTAACAATGAGGGAGGATGCGTCCGAGCTCGTCAAGAGATGTGACAGTTGCCAACGCCATGCCAACGTCCAATGCCAACCGACGTCTCAGCTGACCCCCTGGCTGCACCTTGGCCCTTCGCCCAATGGGATATGGACATCCTGGGACCATTCCCTCCAGCCTTCGGTCAACGCAAATTCCTACTAGTAGCCGTCAACCATTTCACCAAGTGGATCGAGGCCGAAGCACTCGCCAAGATTACCGAGGGCAAAGTGAGGTCCTTCTTTTAGAAATCTATAGTATGCCGGTTCAGGCTGCCGCATACTCTCGTCACTGACAACGATCGGCAGTTTGACAACACGGCCTTCCGAAAGTTCTGTACCGAGCTAGGCATTCATCAGCGGTTCACCTCTGTGGGGCATCCCCAAACCAACGGCGCGGCCGAAGTGAGCAATCACATTATCCTTCAAGGACTTAGGGCCCGATTAGATGACTACAAAGGACGATGGGTGCAAGAGATCCCCATTGTGCTGTGGGCCTACCACACAATGCCGTGAGCCCCCACCGGAGAGACTCCTTTTAGCTTGGTCTTCGGGTTCGAAGCCATCATTCCTATGGAGATAGGTATCCTGAGCCCCCATACGGAGTTGTACAGTGAGGGGGACAACCCAAATCAGCTACGGGCCGATCTCGACCTAGTAGAAGAACTACGGGACCGAGCGCGGCTCCAGATGATGACCTTCCGTCAGCGGGCGGCCAGATACTACAATGCTCGAGTACGACCCAAGACGTTCCGCCCCAGAGACCTAGTCCTTCGACGAGCTGAAATATCAAAGCCGATGGAAGGAGGCAAGCTAGCGCCAAGATGGGAAGGACCCTATCAAGTTGTGAAGGTGCTTCATCACGGAACATACAAAGTTGAGGGGCTAGACGGAAAGCCTCTCCCCCGCACTTGGAACGCAGACAACTTCGTCAGTATTATCAGTAGTTTGTTAATTTCCTTAGCTTGAACCTGCCTACCGAAGTACTATTCAAAATATTCTCATTGACATGTTTTTGAGTGATCCTGCTTCTCCCTCTAAGTGCGAAGGTGCTTCATCACGGAGCATACAAAGTTGAGGGGCTAGACGGGAAGCCTCTCCCCCGTACTTGGAACGCAAACAACTTACGTCAGTATTATCAGTAGTTTGTTAATTTCCTTAGCTTGAACCTGCCTGCCGGAGTACTATTCAAAATATTCTCATTGACATGTTTTTGAGTGATCCTGCTTCTCCCTCTAAGCCCGAGGCCCCGCATCGGCACTCCAAGCCAGAGTCTCCCCTCGACACTCAAGCTTGACTCCGCATCGGCACTCCAAGCCCAAGACTCCACGTCGGCATCTTAGCTCGACTCCGCGTCGGCACTCTAAGCCCGAGTCTTCCTCGGCACTCAAGCCAGCTCCACGTCGGCACTCCAAGCCCGAGCTTCCCTCGGCACTCTAAGCCCGAGTCTCCCCTCGGCACTCAAGCCCGGCTCCGCGCCGGCCTCCAAGCCCGAGTCTCCCCTCAGCACTCAAGCTCGGCCCTGCATCGGTACTCCAAGCCAGAGTCTCCCCTCGACACTCAAGCCCGGCTCCGCACTGGCACTCCAAGCCTGAGACTCCGCGTCGGCATCTTTGCTCGACTCCGCATCGGCACTCAAGCCTGGCTCAGCGTCGGCACTCCAAGCCCTCGACTCTGCGTCGGCAATCAAGTCCGATCTCGTGTTGGCACTCTCTCTAGTTTGGCAACATCGACACGCGAAAACCGACTCCATGTTGGTATTGGAAGTTTCTAACTCTTTGAAAGGCCCAATCTCATGTCTGTGTTGGCCTAGCTATGCCATAGCCCCACCCAACCTCGTGTCGATAGCCCCTTAATCGACTTCGCATCGGTACTACCCTCCTGTGTCGATAGCCTACGGCGCGAGGTCATTTGTCAAGGCCACCAGGTCACACAAGTACGGTTATTAGCTATGACTGCCTACGGCCTTGATAGCGGCCACTACGGCTTATTCATATCCAATCATTGATAATTTGATACGATGCAAATCAAATTGAGAATTGAGCAAGAAATTTTCATTGCTAATGAAAGTTACAAAATTGCTGATCAAATCAGACTTGATACAACAAAAAGAAAATTAAGGTTCGACTGGGGTTGAGCCATCATCCTCAGGGACCTCATCTGGCTCCAACTCTTCAATCCCTTCGAGGCCGTAGAGCTTTCGGATTTTCTCCTTGCGGTCCTGGAAGCTTCCATCATATGCAAATGCCGTTGTCTCGGCCAGCTCCCTATTGAAAGCCTTGGATTTCCTAAAATCCTCTACAGCCTCGACGGCCTTTTTCTTGGCCTCGGCGGCCTTCCCCTCAGCCTCGGTGGCCTTCTTCTCGGCCTCGGTCACCGCCGCCCTCAGATGTGTTGCCTCGGCGTCTCATTGGCGAGCGATTTCCTCGGCGTTCTCGGCCCTCTCCTCAGCCACTCTGATCTCAATGGTGGCAGAGTGCAGCCGGTGCTGTAGCAAGTAAACTTTCTCTTCGGCGGCTTTCTGCTTCTCTTCGGTACCCTCTACTTTTCCTCTGCCACCTGAGCATTATCAAGATCATTGGCCGCTGGTGCTGAGCCACTTCCAGCGCCTCCTCCGCTTTCTCAGCCCGGGCTAGGTTACGAAGTCGGGCAGCCTCGGCTTCGGCTTCAGCTTTTTGCGTCCGGGCTGTCTTCGCCCGGGCCTCCTCCAGGACTGCCTCGGCCCTCTCTGCTCTAGCCCAGACTTCTCAATTGATTGAGAGCGGCCTCGGCCTTGGACCAAAGGCCCCTCATAGCGGTCATAGAGTTCAACGCCTGATAAGATTATTTGGTTTAGATAAAGAAACAGTCCCAAAAGTTTTGATAATGGCACAATACTTACCCAGAGATATGCCACGGATGCCTCTCAGAAGAAGGTAGACTTCCCTTGATGTCGAAGGAACCCCTGCAGCTTGGGCACGGACGCCTGAGCCAATGTCCGCTCAGCCCAGCGGCTGTAGCGCGTCAAAATAGACTGAAAAGAAAGGTTAATATCCTCTCCCTCCGCTGACTTCATGGCCACAGGCGAGGACTCAGCCTCCGACCCTGCTCCCTTGGGCGGCTTTGCTAATGGAGACGCCTCGGCCGCTGCCCCTTCGGGAGATAGGGTGGCTTCCGGAGTCGGCCTTGTAGCCGAGTGGGCCGGCTTCGCTTCAGGAGCTATAGGCTGTGGTGATGGCGCTTTGGTGCCCCGCTCTGGGGAAGTGTCAATCATGTCAATTGGAGATGGAGGCGGTACTGGTGAAGGCGAACGAGGTAAATCCCTTTCTCCTGCTTCATTCCACCCTGGTGCCTCTCCGACCTCGGCCCTTGCCGCCTCGCTTCTTAGGGCTTCTTCGGCTTTGGTCCTTTTCACCTCGCTCCCACTCGAGGCCTCTCCAGCCTCAATCCTATTGGCAATCTTGGTGACGGCCCTCCTCTTGGCCGGGGCCCCATCCGCCTTGACCTTCCTTTTCCTTGTGGCAGCCTATCTTATCTCGCGAAGTGATGGTGCCATTCCTGTATCAAGGAAAAGGAAAGAAGTGTTAAAAAAAAGGAAAGAGAGGAGAAGGGCAGAAAAAAGCAATGTGAGTAATCAGCCACTCACCACTGGATGGAATAAGGCCGGCAAGACGGAGGTTCTCTTCGATTAAAAGTTGGTTGCACCGAGGGATGTTAGTAGTCAGAAGCTGCCCGAATACCATTCGATCCCTCAGGAGTACAGAAGAGTCTCTATTCGCGTCGGTATTGGGTGTTCCCCAGACACCATTCACCCTCTCAACGTCGGCAAAAAAGAACCTATCTTTCAAACCTTTGATGGATGTGGGAAGATATAGTTTAAGAATCCTAGTGGGTCTAGGGGTAAAGGACCACCACCCCCCTTGCTTGCGAAGAGTGTAGAAGCTACGAAACAAAGAGATGCTAGCCTCTATACCCTGAAAGTGACCAAGTACCATGAAGCCGACGATGGTTCGGATAGAATTTGGGACTAACTGTGCGGGTGCCAAGGAGTATCTGTCTAAGAGGTTGAGGATGAAAGGGTGGATGGGTAACCGAAGCCCTGCCTTAAAGAAAGCTCCGTACAAGGCAACCCTCCCAGGATGGAAAGAAGTTACCCTGTCATCAGGAGTAGGGCAGGACAGACGAATGTTAGGAGGGAAACTATACTTGGCTCTAAGGTTCATGATGTCTTGGGCCAACATGGTGGAGGCAGTCCATTCAGGGGACTCCTTGGCAGCAGTGGACGAACCGGCGATGGTCGGATGGCGCTGGGGTGGGGCCCGTCCGGTGGTCGGATGAATCCCAGCCGCGGGTCGTTCGGTTGCTCACCGCCGTTCCAATGGAGCATAGTCGGAGGATGAAGAGGACTAGCTAAGCACCGGGGAAGGCTGTGAAGGGACAGGGGAATGATCCCCAAAATTGGAAAGAGAACAGGAAGGTGAAGAAGCCATGAGGACTAACCTAGAGAACTTGAACCAAGATTGAAGAAGAGAGCTCAGGAGATAAACGGAAATAGGAGATGAATGGGCGCTTAAAGATTCAAGGTGATAGGTTATAATGCAAGAAAAGGTGAAAAGCATAGGATAGGGATGATTTTCCCCTTTTATACTCCCATTTCAAATCATCCCGCCGATGTCCAGTTTGGCCATGTGTTCGCTTTCTATTGAAAACCTTTTCGGCAACCACTCGGCGCGAGAAACACAAAAAATACCACCAATAAAGAGGTAGCGGTGACCTCACCGCAATGATGACGTCAACCTTTTTACGGCTCCTCGCTCGAGGAAAATCTTACCCAATCCCAACAGCCTGAACGGACGAAATGATGGCACGGAGATTAGCCACCTGGTGGGATATTAACACCCCTTTCGCTGGCAATTATACGCCCACCCATCTCAGGGTGGGGGGGCATTTGATGTGGCTGATCACACCTCTTGAGCAGCATAACACCTTGCGCAATTCCCGGAGCCGGATGAGTTGATAGCTCGTTTCTGGCGTCAGCATCCTCACCTCAGCCCCTGGCTTCGGCCCCGGCCTCTAGCCTCGATCTCATCCTCACCTCGGCCCCTGGCTTCGGCCTCACCCTTGCCTCGGCCCATGGCTTCGGCTTCACCCTCGCCTCGGCCCTTGGCTTCGGCCTCGGCCTCTGGCTTCGGCCTTAACATTGCACGTTTTCCTAGTATAATGGAGTCGGTCTCGAAAACCGAACCTAGGGATTTGAGGCACTAACCGCTGCATATCTTGCTCATCTATTTTGCCGAGATCATGGGCAATTACCAACACACCTTGCAGTTGCCGATATACGCGGCACCCATTCAGCAATGACTCACATGCCGCCGTTCACGAAGCTCATCCTAATAAAGCAGATTCGATGGTTACAATGGCACGAGGTAAACTTGACCCTCCCAAATAGGTATAAGAAGAGGAACCGAGCTCAACGCTTGGGGATCTCTCTCTCCCTCTTTCAAGCTCTACTCACATACAACATTCCTGTTTTACAACCCACTGATTTGGGCATCGGAGGGTTCCCATCGGAACTATCGGTCTGAAACTTTTTGCAGGCTCTCGAAGGAAGACGGTGACCTCTCTGCATCCTCAAAGGCTCGTGAAGATCTCAGCTCACCCGACACTCATCGTAAGTGATTTGGCAACAACACCCTCTTTATTGTAAGCTCACTCTTCTTTGTTACACTTGATTTGAATTGTTTTATTTGTTAAAATAATTCAGGTGGAAAAATAAAAACAATGATTTACAAAAGTTGCACACATGGCAGCATGATAAAGCTGTGGGTAGAATTCTATCACCTTTATATATATATATATATATATATATATATATATATATATATATATAAGGCAAACGATTCACAAGGGGATTTATTGCAACATGGAGGCAACTCAAAAAATGGTTAAATGAAACTGCCTTTTCTTGGTTTAAATTTAAATCTAAATGTATAGAGTGGATCCATCCTTCTTGGTTCTCTTCAATCTTTCAGTGTGGAGCAAGATCGACCCTTCCGCATTTTTTTTATTTATAAATTGTTTAGAACCATGCATAATGTTATACATGGACAACAACAGTGTTTCAGCAAGCGTCGCACATGTTGCTGTTAACGTTCTACCGCGCAGCCTTACTCGAACCCACAGTCGCCAGATTATAGCGGAACGATCTCGACCATCGCGCCCAGGATCACCCCCACGCTAGAGGGCCGACATCCGATCTTATATAGATATACCTGTTTCAGAGAAACTATTGACATCATCCCATTTCAACACTTCTTTTTGATGCTCAATGGAGGGGTTGAGGGCAAGAAGTGGAAACATTATGACAGGTATAGGCCGACTAATTCTTCTTCAAATCGTTCATGTATCCCTTCTTTATGCATCTTTATGCATAATGGCAAATTGTAAAATTTCCATAGAGTGAATGTTAGAATTCTGGGGAAGGTTGGGCAAGATACCCGAGAGACAAACATAATGTGTTTTTCGTTTCTCCCTATAGCACCTGCTCATTTAGTCTTGGATAACAGTACCATGATCTTTCAAGGAAGAATTATAGTCATGGTAACGATGCATTCAGCATTTGGAAGGCTAAGGCAATGTTTGATAGAAAAAATATTATCCATGGATAAGTGTACAAAATAGAGTTTATCCCTTGACTATCCCTAGAATATCTTTTGACTATCTCATTGATCATATTAAATGCAAAAAAAATAAATCCATAGGATAACTTTTTTTTTCTTATTTAAAGGGATAACCAGCTATTCTTGTATTTTCTAAAGAATAAATTGAGAAGATATCTATTTAGTTAACTTTATAATTATGACTTTTGAAAATAAAAAAAATATCCCTTGAATATTCCTTCTTATCCCCTATTTCAAACACTACCTAATTGTAGCGCTACCTTCGGAATACCTTCTAGTGGTAAATAGAAAGCAAGAACAGCATCTGATTTGCTCAATAATCCAAAGCTAAGCAATATGCCATTAAACGTGACCCTATCCTTTTTAGTCTCTGTCAACCGAAGGCCCGCGTCTCCTGATTCACCACTTGCCCCACACATCGCGGTAGAACTTTCCACCTGAACTTTGCTGAAATCATTTCAATGTAATGATGGACTAGTTTGGTACAAACCAAGATCTAATCATCAGGAGGCTCAAGATGTTCATGAAAAATTGAGGTTTAATTATGATCCACAAACATTAACCATCCATTCTTTGATTTGAAATATTTTAGCCACTTTGTGGGTAAGAATGTTTTTAACGAAAAACAGTGCCCCCCAAAACTCTGGGTTAATGAATCATCAATCAGTGCACGGCAACATTCTTTGAATCAACGACAGAACAATCTTAATAATTCTATTTATAATTTTCAATCCATTCAAGCTTTTGCTCAACAGAATTTCATATCAAATGGGAGTCCACAACTCTTGCATCGTATTGCTGCCGATCTCTGGAGTTCCACGAATGAAAGCTTTTGCAAGACAGCTAACACTGCAGCATTGATGACCTACCATCCAACTTGCACATCAGCAGCCCTCTCCCGACAAAGTAAATTTGGAATTTTAAAGACGGCTACGCTACATCTAGATGCATTGTTACAAATCACCACGAATTGGTCTTGGAAGCTAATTAGCTTATACCTGCTCGCTGCACGCTTCACTCCAAGCTTGCTTTCCTCCAATTGATTGCTTGCCGTTGTTACATCTGGTTCTTGTTCTTGTTCTTTTTCTTCTTAGTGGGTTTGCCACCCATTGTACAAAAATCAAACAGGAAGAAATAAAACTGCTATCGATGACCAAGTTCCAAGCCATGTAGATGGTCTTTTAATATCATAAATGTTGATCATAAAATCTGAGGAAGTTCGTTTCAGCTAAATTGTGCCTAAGAAAATAATTGAATTAGATTTAGCCCAGAATTTCACCAGCAGCATCGAACCGCTCATTTTAACAATTCAACAATGGCCTAGACAATTATGAAGGGCTGTTAATTTAAAAGAGAGTAGCAACTTAACTCTGTTGAAACAACATTGTCCAATTCAAATCTTGGATACTCCATTCAAGACATGGTATAGTTCTCTCTCTCTCTCTCTCTCTCTCTCACACGTGTGTGTGAGAGAGAGAGAGAGAGAAAAGGGGGGGGGGGGGCCTAACTTGGTTATATTTAAATGTAGCCAAGCCTATATTCGGTCACCTTTTCTACTTTTCTACTCTTGGATTCACAATATCAAAGATGAAAAAGGATGAAGTAGCTCTTAAGTCCATGTGGATCCAAAGATAAAGAGATAATCAAATCCTAAACTTAACTACATTCAATTAACTCTCTCTCTCTCCTATATATATATATATGATAAACTTATAAAATCAATCTTGTAGAATACTTGACAATTATAGCATTTAAGACATTAAATTTGATAAAAGCTTCACACTGTTTAGGAAAACCACATAGAACCACTAAAGATTCCATGAATATCAGTCAACAGCTTGATGGGCACAAAAATCTATAAACATGATAACAAAGGCCTTCAACAATCAAAACAATGACTATAATATCAAACCAAGACGCTCAGATGATGTGTGAATGAAAAACTCCCACAACCAGAAGCTTCCAATGGAGATGCATGAACGACCACAATGGTTAAGAATTGAATATTTCATCTTAACATGATGAACTTTCCAAGATGAACGATCACCTTTAAAAAAAATGTATAACGGTAGAAACTCTTCCAAAGTTAAACATGGATCACTGTTATGGTTTTCAATGGTTTTGAGCATATTGATGCAATCTATTTGAATGTTCTCGGCAAAACTACATATGTTCAAAGGTGTTATCATCCAAAGTACAGCATCATATATCCATAGCACAGTGATTGCTGTTATGTTCGAATGTGGAGGAGGTTATAAAAAAAAAAGAAACCATCAACAACTAAAAGCCAAAAAGCATATAATTCAGTTATGTAATTTCTTTTCCCTTATAGTTTTGTTCCATCAAAATTTAAGCTCAAGGCCTAGATCAACACAGCAGAGACAAATGATATAGCGGAAACAGTTTTTTAAGTTTTTTTTGTTGGACGTATTGGTAAAGGGTGAATTCCTGAGAATAATAAAGGTCTTTTAATTGTTTTGTACAGTCCAAACTTGGAGTCCAGAAACATGCTAAGAAATATAAATAATCTATATTGTTATGGTGTTAAGGTTTGTCAGGAACTCTTTCTCAAGTCTAATAGTGTTGAAAAGAATCTTGGTGTAACTATCACTGAGTTGAAAGTCCTCAGACAGGAAAATATGATTTTTAAGCTGTCATAGGGTAACAAGCATCTTTATATTGGGTCCAACTGAATTTAAAAGATGACTAATTTTAATGATCCAAATTATTCTGCAGTGAATTTTATAATTTTTTCCTCTATTATTCTTTTTCATCCACTTCATCATCTTCTTCAAATGCTCAATTAATCAATCACCTCACCACTTCATTTTCTGCAGCCTTGCATCATATCATATCAAACATGTCACAAAGAGAAAAGCTACAGAATAACTCCAATTTGATTGTTAGAACTTGATATTCTTCAAGAACAGGTAAAGCAGATTGTCAGGAAGTTGAAGAATAACAAGGAATGGATACTAACCATCTTAGGCCTCGCTGGTGAAGAGGACCAAGGAGTTGTGTTCTTCCACATTGAACCAAGAACAAAATTAAGAAGTTGAAGTGCCCATAAAGTCAGGAGAGGGGACGGAGAATAAAATAGAAATAGCATTTATGTTTCTCAAAGTATACCAAAAAATATCATTGCTACACTCAAAGATATCAGTTGGAGCTTTTTAACTGCATCCTGACATGATTAAGTTTTGGGAGCATAGTTATGATTTTATAGAACTCTCCTATTTTTCTAGGCCCGAACTTCTTGTTCACTTAGAAGATGCAAACGTAGGGTTCTCTATTAAGCATCATTGCCAAATGATCAATGAGTGTTATGGCCCAGCATAAGAGTTGCCCTGGGTATTTTGCCTGGAATTATGCAACATGGGAGATAACGGAAGCAGACATACTAACTTTAGGTTGTATATTTCAAAGGAAAAATGTGTCTTCGATTTCAGAATCAACACTCTATCTACCATTTTCCAACTCTCAACTAGTTTTATTCTTTCCTCTGAGAATTTTCTCCCAAGTCATCCCCCCTCTATCTGTTTCTGCTTTCTCCCCTTCCGTTCCCTTTCATCATGTCTCCTCCCTTACTTTCATGTATCTACTCTATTCTCCTATTATATCAGGAGATTTTATATAATCATCATTGCTCATCAAAGTTCTTGGTCATCTAATTACAACTTTTCAATCCAAAAGGTAGAAGGATTTATCTGAAAAATAATAAATATTATTTGCTTCTGTTCAATGCAACAAAAGTCAGGAAAAAAAGAAAAGAAAAGAAAAGAGGTAAACATCCACAAAAATTAAGATGGGAATTTTAACGGTAATGATAAGTGAAATATAAGAAAAAATGAGATTTTCCAAAGTATCAATTAAAAATACTAAGAACTAAGACATATCCTGTGACAAGCTATTCATATTCACAGTAGATAAGAAACTATGATTGACATGGAGAAAAAATTGATGGTAGTTTGGATTAGTCTAGGTCAGAAGGATCCAAATCTTACCGGAGACATGCAGGTCATGATTCACTTCGCATGGCATTAACAAACCTTTGAGCAATGGGGTAGTTTATCTTTGTGAACAGGGGCTTACCAAGCAGTACAACCCTCTGCTTAGGTTCAATTCTTAGGTGGTACATCCTCAAAAGTTTGTACCTGACACCATTCCTTGGAGAGAGAGAGAGAGAGAGAGAGAGATGGTACATCTGAAATTCATCTTCAGATGTACATTTCAATTACAATCAAAGCAAAGAACGATGATATTCTGTCATTCATCAACTGAATTGTGCAATGAAACATTTTTAGTGCAAGTAGAAAATTAAACAATGCCTATCAATTCCAAATACCAGGATTCTGCCATGCTTAAGAACTAAAAGGGAAGGAAATCAAAACCTCAAGAAATATGCCCCCTCCCCCCCACACACACACAAAAAAAGAAAAAGAAAAACAAGATCATTAGGATGAACAGGAAACCCAAGACATCAGATTTCTAACTAGCCGGTCAGTTTCATCCTCCATTTAAATAAGAGGTGGACACAAAACACGATTTAATCATTACGAAACTGTAGAAAAATAGAATACAAATAATGGCTGGTTTGAGATACACAGTTGAAACAATAATCAAGGACATTTTTCCATTGAGCAACAATCGAAAAACTTTTTGAATATAGAGGGGTGCTAACCAGCAAACGCTGGCAATCATGCATCTTCCTAGATTGTGCAAGGGCCCTATCAGCTGGGACTGATAGCAAGGGAACGTGTGTTTTATACAAACACATGCAACAAAGCTAAATGTGCATGTACATCCATAAGTGGTTTTGCAAGTGTTATGAGTTGCAACTATGTCCTACATGGAAACTTGTAAGCACTATGACTCATAAATTAATCTAACAATAAGGTAACACTTCATCCCTACACCATATATTGTAGCTAAGATAATAATTTGGCAATGAATGTTGAGAAGTTCAAACTCATGGTGCACAGAAATGGATGTTAAGTTCTACCTTGAGAACCATAAAATGTGTTTTGGTATTGATTTTGCTTTGTAAAGAAAGAACAAAGCCAGACTTTCTAGCTTCTCCTAAGTCATCTTCAACTTTTCCTTCTTGCAAAAGCAATTTTAAAATGACATTGCCAAATACTTAAGGTGCATTTGGTTTTTGAGAATGGTCCCATTTTCTATTTTTATTTTCATAGAACACACAGAAAATGCCTATAAAAATGCATTTGAATGATAAAAACTGAAAACAGTCTATAATTGCTTTCATTATTTTTCATCAAAAGAATGAAGTGAAAAATAAAAGACCTTTTTTGTATCACTTTTATTTTCCATTTTTTATTTTTAAAATTAGAAACACGAAATTCATCTTAAAAAAATATGTTTGATTACACAATTTTTACTTTTTTTTATTTTTAAAAAGTAATTTTTTTAAAACCTAATGCAACTTTTTTTATTATTATAATATATTAGATAATGTATTATATATTATAGTATACGTTTATTTTATAAAATTTATATTATTATAATATATTATAATATTATATATCCTCTTTAATTTTTTTATTTATTCTTTTGAAATATATTCTTGATAATGGAAATAAGAAATGAAAAATAATTTTTGCTTCACTTACCAAATGTATTTTTTAAAGATCAAAAATAGAAAATAAATATTATTTTTAAAAAATAAGAATGAAAAATAAAAATAAAAATACGAAAACCAAATGCAGCCTTAATTTTTCTAGAAAGTGTGTTCTCGTTTTAAGAGCCATAGCAGTGCTTATTTTAAGTAATGCCCAATACAACCTTCATACTTATCTAGATATAGATACCATAAGAACCTAAAGCTGGAGCCAACAAAAAAAATTGTCATGCAAGACCATCAATGGTATGATTTAGGTATGCATAAGATGTGTTGACCACAAAAACAAAAACAAAAACCATAGGTCATAGTTTCACAAGCGAAATAAAGTTTAAATATGAAATGAATCTGAAATTGCATAAGCCATCCTCGATGTTTAAAAAGTCCTTGCTGACTTGAGTGCTTGATTATTTTTTGAAAGTAGATTAATTAATAGAACTGCAATAATATAACAACCTAAAGACAATAAAGTTAAAGGTTCTAATGCAATTTGTTGCTTAGAGAATAGGAACCATTGCTTAAGTTACTCGAAAATTAAGAACGCCAACTGCTGATGAGCAGACTAGAGCAAATTTCATCCAGAACAAACCTGGGGAATAAAGCTTCAGCCTACCACAGAATACCAGAGTTACGTCAGCCACACAAGGATTGTCAACAACCGTAAAATAACAAGATCAAAGGACTCCTGGATAAGGACACAACAACACTGATATCAATGAAATCCACAAACATAAGGTTGCATTGACAAATGCATGGAAAATTGTTTTTACTTCAGAAAAAGATCCTTAACAGAAAAACCCTTCAAAGCGGAACAGAAGAAATGCATAAGATCCCAAAGCAAAGTTCAGTCTAGTGATTGAATTAACTACGTCCAAATGCTGAATACTTATATGATTCTATGAAAAATAGAAGGTTCACCACCTCTGTAATGCACATACTTTGGGTTCTTCATAAAATGAACGCTCGTCACAGATTAATATTGAGCAGGCAAACCAGTCAAATCATGTGATGAGGCCCTCATGTCGATACATAGGGATGTGAACTATTATTCTACAATCACAACTAAGTTCAACTTAAATGAAATTCCCTAGTAAGTAAAACTTAAAGCCGAATCAAACCAACGACTGTCAGGGTCGATCCACTTAATATATAATTGTATGGACAAACTAGAATTTACTGGCATTGCTACAACCAATTAAGTATGAAATTGCTCATTTTTAAAGCCTAATATTTCTCTAGCATAAATCTAGGAGAACATTTAAGTCATACAACGAATGGCTAAGTGCCTAAGACCTAGTAAAGCCAGTTTGAAATGTTTGACGATTGTTGAGACACTACAAAAAGCAAAAGCAGGAGAAATCTGCAATTTACCTAGGTGATGTGTATCCTGCATAATTTATGTCACCTGGTCTCCTACTTGAGCAATAGAGCCCCCTGATATATTAGCATTTAGCAAGCAACAACATGCATCCTAGCCAACTCAATCTAGTTTAGCATGAGATGATAAGATTTTTCTAGGAACCAGAGCAGATCACAATATATCATTTTTCCCCTCCTAAAAAATGGTCCATACAATAGGCCCTAAAGTAACACCACTACCAACATAGACGTACCTAACAAAATCCCAAAGATGCAACAGGCTTAACAAAAATCAAAGAAACAGATTTCCAGGTTCCACCTATTTTTGAAGATTTTTTTCAGTCCAGTTCCACCTCAAGCAGATAAAAACACCATCATACGAGAGAGACTACCCCATGGTGCACCAAGGTTTTTCATTTGTACAAGAGATGGACCAAGTTTCCCACTTGTCAGCCGCCTAAATTTAGCAAGTCAGTCATATAATTATGGCAAGACAAAAAAGAACCTAAGTTAGATATCAGTTTCTGATACAGTAGATATCATTTGTGAATATGATCAACTGAAAATTAATGGAACAGAAAAGCTCCACTCACATGGAGGACACACAGACAACATTCAGTCTGCAACTTGGTGAGCTTCCTAGTCCCTAAATGAAGCTTGGAAAGTATTTAACTGCCAATGAACAAAAGAGAACTAATAATTAACCAAAGAAGTTGCTCAACATGGAAGAAAGAAATGTTAAAACCCCTCCACATATGAAACTACATACATCCACAGGTCAAATATTAGTTAAGTAAGCATCTTAAACATAGAATAACTGAAGAAAATGGGAGTGCAAAACAAATGAGAAACCAAAAAAAGGCCTCGAACCTAATAGCAAAAAAGCTTCATCAAAGCATTTTACGCTCAATCAGCCACAAGTATATAACAACATAATCCTCTCAAATTTCAGAATTTGCAGCTAGAGATTAGTCTGTTCAGGAGACAACTTAATTTGTTTCCTGCAATTAATTCACCAAATTAAATAAGGAAAGATATCTCATTTGAATTTAAAGCCACCACGAGCCCGAGCTTCATTCCATACTAAAGCAATTCGGCATATACTTCGAGAGAATTTCAAGGCTTTCGATAGCAGCCCAAGACGAAAGCACCACTACATTTCTTCAAAATTCAATGGAAAAAAAAACAAGCCAAGCAAGCCCGTGCACTTCTTATCAGATTACAGGGCTTCCCAAACACCTTACAAAAGTCAAACCCAGACCACCACTCGATAAAGAAAATAGCCCAGGAACCCCAACGTGAAGAAACTCTTGTACCCAACAAGAAAGTACATGTCACTGAGCAAAAGGATATCAAAGCCATATAGGGTTTCAAAATTTCAGGATAGAGAATGCTGGTCTAAATCATTATATCGATCCTAGAGGTCCATTCCAAAAGAAATAGGGAACAGACCTCCAGAATGGTAGGAAAATTGTGAATCTCCCTGACAATTTTCTTGGACGATATAAAAACAAACCTTCCCTCCCAAGGTCACGAGCCAATCAAAATCTCGTTCCAATGAACACACATTATTCAAATGGAAACTCCATCCTAAATCAACAAAAATAGCGAGTATTTGAACATCTCATTGAAAAGGTGTCAAGAGAGCAGAACTCTAGAAGAGGGGAAAAGCATGAAGAATGACATAATAAAATCAACAGTATCAAAATTTCAAACATGCCTGGATATCTTGGCAGCTTGGTTCTTGATAAAATAACTCGAAAGAAATTCAGTCTGGACCAAGCATAATATAATCAACAGTATCTAAATTTCAAACATGCCTGGATCTCTTGGCAGCTTGGTTCTTAATAAAAGAACATGAATGAAACTCAGTGGGGATCATAGATGCAGTGTAGGCCTCCTATTTAATGAAAGAAAGTCTAACAAGAATAGCACCAGCATTTATGGTTTCAAAAATCTAGAAGGAAACAACAGTCCGGCCAGAACTTGCAATGCAACAAACCATGTAACTTTAATTATGAAGCACATGATAGCAATAAAAAAATAAGAGAAACGAGCATAGTCTTTCAAAATAAAAGTTCAACAGAACCAAATACCAATGTTTTTTCTAGTACAAAAGGTTTCAAATATTATCTGGTTCTCCTGTTCACTGGGTATCACAAAAGGTACATCAACTAGGTGAACTAAATTAAATGTTCATTTCAAACGAAGTTGGCTCCTTTCTGGAAAGATCTGGTGTCTTCGAAAGTTAAAAAGATCCTAGTAATGTCCCACTGAAAATTTGACCCTTATAGTCTCTAATCTGCAAAATTATGTTCTTGCTCTTCTTGCTTCTTGGCCTTCAGCTGATGGTGTAAATATGTAACAGCACCAATGAAAACACAGATTAGATAAATACAAAGCCCATGCTCCAGAAAATAATAAGAACTATTAAGTAACAATAATTACAGCAGCAACATATTCATAATATTAATAAAATGGAGCACTCAGAAGTGTTTCATTCAAGAAAAAAGAGTTCTGAGGAACAAACAAACAAGACCCAACATGAGAGGAGGATAGAAAATCACCTTCTGCAGCTGTCAAATCAAGGTGCACCTGATTCACTGATTACAAAGGCTTGGAGAAGACTCTGGGCGGCATGAGTCTGCTCTGGCGTCCCAGATATTATAATCACAGTCTCTTTTGCTTCAGGTCTAGGTTCAGTGATGGTAATTTTTGCATCTGAAATCTGAAAATATTATACATGTAATCTTGTAAGCATCAAGCATACGATTTTCATGCATAATAAACAGAAATCTCAAGGCAAACCTCCCGAATTCGTCTTAAACAGCCTCCATCCTCCCCATATATTGCAGGTACAAGAGATCGAGGAACAACAACATCCACAGTAGTATTCGTAATAACGGCTGGCTGGCTTCCACTGCACAAACAAACAAGCAATCTCCTGATTAAAATGTTAACCAAAGGAAAAGAAAAAAATAGTGGGAGGAATAACTAACCCAGCAAATGCACCAATTCTTCTTTGTGGGGCTACCCCTGGGTAATCAGCCATAGGAATGGGGCCACCACTCTCCCTCATACCCTGTGGCAGTTCCATCAGCAGGATCAATTTAGTAAGCAGGCTAAAGAACAGGAAAAAGGACAAACTAGAACTTGTTTTTCATGTAGAGTTAAAATTTGGAATTAGATATCATTTCATGGAACAAATAAAGATTGACAAAATCAGCCCTGATTTATGATAAGCAAATTCTGTGAACAAGAACTCAAAAGAAAATAAGTCAAATAGATAAACAGACCCAAAGCATCCTGACTGGTAATTGATCCCATCATTCCTTAAATGAGTCCAGTAATGTGACATTAAAAAAGAAAAAACACAAAATTCCTTGAAGTCCTATTCTAACATAAATACCTTGGTCTGAATAACAAATAACTTGTTCATGTCTATACTCTTAAGGGTGCTCTTGGTAGATGGAATAAGTGTAAGATCTATCGCTATGATACCTAGTTTCAATTCAGTATAAACTAAACCAGTTTAAACTAAAAGTACGGCAAACCCTATCTCAGTACAAGGTATGTACCATACCAGTAATGTTTCAGTATGGGTCCGATACCAATTTTGCAGACCTTGGATAAATGAGAGGCACCCCCCCCCCCCCCCCCCCCAAACCAAAAAAAAAAAACCAAAAAAAGATGGTTTATCCTGCCAACATAAAAAGCCACAGAATAGTGTCATTCAAATAAAGCCCACTTATTTAGATAACTATGTTCCCCCACAAACAGCAGAACAGAAGTATTCCATGGCAAGGTTTGAAATACCATCAAACAAAATATCATGATTTTTTCTCAGAATGGGATGTGCCGCTATCTCAACCGTTCCCAACACTTAGGATAGCGGATGTCCTAAGATACGCTGATTAGGATGCCAAAATGATGACAACAACCCCATCCATCAGGATTAAAACCATGTTCCATGGAACAGGGGCAACTTATCCCTCTCAATTACAAATCTGCCCCTATGCACCCTTCAAATAAACTAAAATGTGAGAAGATACTTTTATCCTTATGATAAAATCTGAATAATCATGAAAACTAATGCACTCTCTTATTCCCCAACAACCCTCCAACCAAATGCCAGAATGTAATTTATTCCATGGAATAGACTACCCTTCAAAAGTTATCGCTCTACCAAACTCGGCCTTAAGAACCTAAATGTGTAAGTTCAGCATTGCCTTCGTATTCCATTCTTTTAATTGTCTTCATGTACTATTTTATAACAAGACAATCTTTCTAAGTCAGTTTTTCACCCATAAGAGAGAGGAAATAGTGTTGGGCCTGGTGTGGTGCTATCAAGGCCTAGGTTGGGTTAGGTGTGGATCCAAGGGTTGAGATTAAATCAAGTCACGGGTGTACACGGGCTTGGGGATTAGTTTAATCTCATTGGGTTAGTCCATGGAAGTTTTTATAAAGTCTGGGCCAAGCCCACTTGGTCATGTATTTAAACTCTAGTCTCTAGGATTTATGGACATATGAAACAAATTCTTTTCTTCCAAGATAATTCTCTCTCTCCTCTCTCTCCTTCTTCTTCCTCTCCTACTCTCCATCATCTTCTTCTCGTCTGATCAGATTGATGAAGCAACGGCCGCTTCGTGGGAGGAGCTGAGCGTTCTCCACAATTCCAGTCATTCTCCACAATTCCAATCAACGCGTGGAGGTCTTCACGGTTCCAATCAATCCCATCTTCCTCCCAAGGATTCGTGGGACTCACGGGATCCACAACGGCTTCATTCCACAGCGGCTTCCTTGGAAACCAGTGGGAAAGAGAGAAGGCGGAGCGCTGATTTCTCACAGGATCCAGCGATGATTTCTCACGGGATCAATGAAAAGAGAGAAGACTAAAAAAATTTTAAGAAGAAAACAGAGGCTGTTGTGCTTTGAACCAAAAGCCAGGGAATCAACAAGCAACACCTTAACCGCTGTGCTATTTTGATTGGTGGTAAACACAGGGTGCAAGCCTAGGTTTTTATCCCGCGAGAAATCCCACAGCTATTCCCTAAACCCCCAACAGTTGGTATCATAACCTAGTTCAGGAAGAAGTAATTTGGAGAACTTCAAGGGGTTGAAACAATTTCAACAAGACTTCATCAAGGCGCCTCTTAATTTTTTAAAATTTATTTTTTGTGCTATTTTTGATTAAGAACTGGCCATGGGTAGTAGCATAAAATAGATTTTAAAAAATTTGATGGAAAGGAAAATTTCTCCATGTGGAAAGTTCGGATAGAGGACCTTCTTGTGCAACAGGGTTTAGATCTGGCTTTGGAGGAAAGGCCAGATGAGATGATAGACAAACAATGGAAGTCATTGGAGAAGAAAGCATATACAGCGATTAGGGGATGTCTAGCAGATTTAGCCCTCTATTCAGTGCTGGAGGAAAAGAGCTCGAAGGGACCCTAGACGAAGTTGCATACCCTCTGCATGGGGAAGAACATGTGCAACAAGTTGACGTTGAAGAAACGCCTCTACATCCTTTGAATGTCAGAAGGTGAAAATATATTGGGCCACATCCGGGTGTTCGACCAGATGAGCAATAAATTGCCGAATGTTGGGATCAAGATGGAGGAAGATAAGGCTCTTTTGATATTGTGTTCACTGCCCACATCATATGACTCTTTGGTCACGATGCTGCTTTACAAAAAGGAGACATTGTTGTATGAAATATTATCTCGATGCTTCGGACGAATGAGCAGAGGGAAAAGATGATCAAGAAAATAGTTCCCTAAGAGGGTCTATCAGTTGGGGAAAGATCAGGCAAAGGCAGGGGACAAAAATAAGCATAGGGGACGGTCAAAGTCAAGGAAAGGCAAGAGAGAGGCGAAGTGCTACAAATATGGTGAGGTTGGATATTTCAATAGAAATTATCCTAAGTGAAAAAATCATATATATAAAAAATGAAAGATCCGAGTTAGTGAGTACAGTTGCAGACTAGGAGGTGAAGGATGATCTTTTAGTGGTATCAAATGGTCACAAACACAACACGGAGATGTGGACCTTGAATTCAGCTTGTTCTCATCATTACACTCCCAACCGGTCATGGTTCAATACTTACACAGAGGTTGATAAAGGGTGTGTGACTCTTGGAGATGATCATCCTTGCAAGGTAACAGGGATTGGCACAGTAAGGGTGAGGATATTTGATGACATGGTGCGCACTCTTACTCCCAATGTGAAGCATGTCCCAGAATTTAAGAAGAATCTGGTGTCACTAGGGTACTTGGAGAGGACTGGATGCAGCTTCAGCAGTCATACCAGGAGTGAAGTTCTGAATATCTCCAATGAAGCTATAGTAGTGATAAAAGGGAGAAGGCTGGAGAACAACCTATACAGGACCCTTGGGATGTGTACAGGATGTGGCATTACTGCCTGGGCCATATGGGAGACGAGTATAAAAGAACTGAGCAAGAGAGAACTACTTTCAGACTTGAGTAATGGAGATATGAAGATATGTGAGCCATGTCAAATGAAAAAGCAGAGAGTGCAGTTCTCAGTCAGTACAGCTAGAAGTGCAAAACACCTAAGGCTAGTACAGATGTTTGGGACCTGCCCCGATTTTTGCAAGGAATGGGGCCAAATACTTCTTGACCCTGATAGATGATTTCTCAAGAAAGCTGTGGATCTACTTCATGAAAAAGAAATCAAAGGTCTTCACCATGTTCAGAATCTGAAAGGCTGAGGTGGAAGAGCATGATTGGAGTGTGAAGTGTCTGAGATCAGATAATGACGGAGAATACACTAACATGGAGTTTTAGAGTTTTTGTAAGGAGTGAGGCATTAAAAGGCACTTCTCGATGATGAAAACTCCTCAACAGAATGGGGTGGCTGAAAGGATGAACAAAACACTGTTGAAAAAAGCAAGATGCTTGAGGCTACAAGCAAGGCTTCCAAAGATGTTTTGAATTAATGCAGTAGATATAGCCAGCTACTTGATCAATTAATCACCGCACACCAGGTTGGATGGAGGCATTCCAGAGAAAATGTAGTCTGAAGGGAAGACAAGCCTGAATCCTCTGAGGATGTTTGGATGCACGGTATCTGTGTATGTTGGTGCTATGGAATGGAATAAGTTGAACGCCAGGTCAAAGAATATGGTATTTCTGGGCTACCCGCATGTAATTAAGGGGTATCGGCTGTGGGACCCCTTAAAGAAGAAGGTTGTCATCAGCAAGAATGTGACCTTCAATGAGAGCTCGATCATCCATAAGAGAGATGGTACATATGCATAGCAGAAGCTGCAGGAGGTAAAACATGGCAGCACTAGTCAGATGACCTCCTACATAGTCCTGCCATTTGCTAGTGGACCAGAAGGATTTGAAATTCAGATAGAAAGGACTAACAAAGGGGACAGAAGCCAAGGAGTTCAGCAGGATGCAGCTGAGCAGGAGACTGATACTGGAATCGCACTGCACAGGCCCAGAAGGAACGTGCGACCACCAGTTCGATACGGCTTCGAGGATTCGTTGTCATATGCCCGGATGACAGCAAATAAGAACCCTTACACCTATAAGGCTATAGAGAGCCAGGATAGAGATAGATGGGTCTATGCTATGGCAGAGAAGATGCAGTCTCTCCATAGGAACGGTACATGGCAGTTGGTCCAGTTGTCAGAAGGAAAGAAACCTATTGATTACAAATGGGTTTATCAGCGCAAGAAAGGATTTTTAGAGCAAAGGGATATCAAGTATAAGGCAAGACTAGTGGCCAAAGGATACTCTCAGAAGGAAGGCATCGATTACAGTGAGGTAGTTTCTCCAGTTGTCAAGCACACTTCTATCAGATTATTATTGAGTATTGTAGCAGCTCAAGACTTGGAGTTGGAACAGATGGATGTGAAGACAGCATTCCTTCATGGTCATTTGGAGGAGTGCATCTACATGGAGCAGCCACCAGAGTTCAGAGAACCAGGATCAAATGAAAAAGTCTGTTTGCTAAAGAAATCTTTATACAGGCTGAAGCATTCGCCGAGACAGTGGTACAAGAGATTTGACACTTATGTCAGGAGCATTGGTCTTTCTAGATGCGAGTATGATTCCTGTGTGTATATCAAATCTCTGGATGATGGTTTTAGGATGTACTTAATCTTGTATGTAGATGACATGCTGATAGCATGCAAGAGTAAGAAGGTTGTATAGGAACTGAAGACAGCTTTGTCTCGGGAGTTTGAGATGAAGGATTTGGGGCCCGCCAGTAAGATCCTAAGGATGAAGATTATCAGAGATAGACCCAAGGGTGTGTTGCATTTGTCTCAAGGTGGTTACATCAAGAAGATTTTGGAGCGATTTGGGATGAAGGATGCCAAATCGGCAGCACTGCGCAGCACATTTTTTCCTATCGAAGACCATGTCGCCACAGACTGAGGTGAAGGCTCAGAAGATGAAGGTACCATATGCTTCTGGTGTTGATAGCCTTATGTATGCCATATTATGTTAGGCCCAGACATAGCCCATGCAATGAGTCAGGTGAGCTGGTTCATGGCGCAGCTTGGCAGGGAGCACTGGCGAGCACTAAAGGGGATCTTAAGGTACTTGATGGAAATAGCCTGAGTTGGCATTTGCTATGGATAGTAGGAAGGTGCTAAGGGATCCAACTTGGCCAAGGAGGCTCGTGGACAGTTATATGGATATGTGGATGCAGACTTTGGTGGAGATAGACACCAGGAGATCCACAACATGTTTTGTGTTCAGCCTGTTTGGTGGTCCAATCTCGTGGAGATCACGTTTGCAGCCCATCACGGCCTTATCTACCATGGAGGCAGAATACATAGGCAGCGAAGGAAGCCCTATGGTTGAAGGGCTTGATGCTGGAAATGGGACTTGCTTAGAAGGTCGTCCGAATACATGGTGACAACCAGTGCTGTGATGCTTGCGCAGAATGCAGTCTATCATGCCAGGATGAAGCACATTGACATCATATACCACAGGATCAGAGAGCTGATGAAAAAATGTGAGGTGGAGCTAGTGAAGGTACACACCAAGGAAAATCCAATAGATGCACTGACTAAGGTTCTTCCATGGGACAACTTTCAGAAGTGTGTTTTGTTGATGTAACTAATGGACACAACGGATATGCTGAAGCCTTAAAGCACCAAGATGAAAATTATTGAGCTTGGTGTGGTGCTATCAAGGCCCAAGTTGGGCTATAACTTGTATTGGATTAGGTGTGGGTCCAAGGATTGAGATTAAATCAAGTTACGAATGTACACGAACTTGGGAATTTGTTTAATCTCATTGGGTTAGTCCATGAAAGTTTTTGTGGAGTCTGGGCCAAGCCCACTTGGTCATGTATTTAAACTCTAGTCTCTAGGGTTTATGGACATATGAAACAGATTCTTTTCTCTTAAGATAATTCTCTCTCTTCTCACTCCTTCCTCTCCTACTCTCCATCATCTTCCTGTCTAATCGGATTGACGAAGCAGCCACCGCTTCATCTTCCTGTCTAATCGGATTGACGAAGCAGCCACCGCTTCGTAAGAGAAGCCGGGCAATCTCCACGATTCCAATCAACGCGTGGTCTTCACGGTTCCCGTCAACACCCGTCTTCCTCCCACGAATTCATGGGACTCACGGGATCCACAGCGGCTTCATTCCACAGTGGCTTCGTTGGAATCCAGCAAGAAAGAGAAAAGGCTGAGCGATGATTTTTCACGGGATCCAACGATGATTTCTCGATCCGAGAGAAAAGATTAAAAAAAAATCAAGAAGAAAACAGAGGTTGCTGTGCTTCGAACCAAAAGCCAGGGAATCAACAAGCAATGCCTTAACCGCTGTGCTATTCTGATTGGTGGCAAACACAAGGTGCAAGCCTAGGTTTTTATCCAGCAAGGAATCCTACAGCTATTCCCTACACCCCCAACAAATAGAACTGCACCAACCAAAAATGAAGTGTATTTATCGCTGCATATATTTAAAAAAATATATCTTCAAAAAGAATGGGGACCATAAAAATAGATGCTTCCATCCATGCATTGCACAAACCAGAACTAGAAAAGCACAATAAAATACAAAGGTCCTTTAACTTATATGTAGTCATCCAATTACTGAGTAATTTTCATCATCCATAGGCAATGTTGCACATGCCCAAATCATCTCAAAAAATTCTCACCATATCCTCAGCATCACCAGTAAGTTTAGTTTAATGAACTCAACTCAACTCATCTAAGCCTTTTCCTAACTACATGGGGTCGGCTACATGAATCTGCTTCCTCCACTCTGCTCTATTCAGGACTAAATCGATATTCAAATTACAAATAGTTATATTTTTTTAATTACTTTTGTTCATGTTAGTTTAGGTCTGCCTCTACCTCTATCTTTTTTTTAATTACAAATAGTTTAATAAACTCAAGCAAGTTCAAAAACATCTATTATTATCATAAATCGTGCCTGAAGAAAAAGCTCACGACTCTGCCCCACAAACCCATCTGCTTTGCTGCAATGCTTTAGTTTAACCTACTTACAGCTCAATTATCTTAGTCAAACCGGAAAGCCAGTGTTCAGATGTTTTTTATGTTTTTCCTTTAGGTCTGCTTGACTACCATTCCCAAACCATATTCATTTAATCTCAGCTAACCTTACTAGTTACTTCACATATCACTTTAGTGTAGAATGAATTTTATTAAGTAACAATTTTCGGGTCAATCATGCACTAACAAAATGGAAATTCCATTTAGAATGAAAAGGCCTGGAGTGGTTTAAGGTACAGCATGATCTTCCTATGACGAAATAAAATATCTGCACAAATAAAGAAACATTCAACTTGCAAGATAAATCATACCATTTCCTCATTAACATGACAAGGAGTTCATTACTACTATGCTCAACTCAACTCATCTAAGCCTTTTCCCAACTACTTGCTATAATTGCAAAACCAAGATTATCCGTTGCTAGCACACATAAAGAGTATTATTCCACAGAAAATAGCAGACATATCAACTAATCAAACTGTGCATACACCTAAATATTATTGGCAACTCCAATAGGTCTACATGAATTGGACTAATCGAAGCTACACAAATAAAGATCTCAGATATCTGTAGCGCAAGCAATGCTTTAACATAAACCAAGTACGCACACATTAGATAATCATGTTTGTAAAGTCCTAGGGCTAGGTACCTAACATTAACGTTAGGCAAAACAATTCAGGTGCTTGAGTCATAAGTATCAACATAACCACCCAGCAAACAAAAGTCATACCAATCATGTTAACATAGAGTGAGTGCTAACAAAGAGAAAGTTGATGAGCATGAACGGAAGTTACCCGCAATGGACTGATTTGGTTTTAACCATGAGACTTATATTCACTAATTCAAGTACCATAACTAAATATTTGACTTACTACAATAATTGGGGAAACAAGATGCAGTGCTTTAGTAGAAGTGGTTGTACATCTTAAGCCAATGATTCAACATTAATAAAATAACTAGCAGTTGTCATAATCAACAAAAAAGTGTCTTGTGAAAGGACAATCCTAAACATGAAAAAACAAATCAAGATATAAAAAGGGGTTGACAGCTGACACTTCTGGCTGCATTGATCTTGATATTCCATTTTCAGGGTGTTCAGGAGTGGCATGTGGTATTACGTACATGCATTTTAAGTGTCAGCTCTCAAGAAATCCTGAAAGGTGAGTTGTGCAAATGACAATAATATATTTTGGTTTTACTAAAAATTCAACATCATAAGTGCCATTACTTTGCTAAATACTAGTTGCTTCTATGGATGGCCTAGAGGAAGAGGCTTCTACCATTACAGGGCCAGGGGTGGCTCATATATTTGTGGCCGTACTCCTGTTAGTGGAGAAGACTATTTTTATGTTTTCAACTGATAAGTTTATTTATTATCTCAATTTAACTATTAAAATAAATATTAATTACTTTAAATTTATTAAGAATTGATACTTTTTATGGATGTTTGCAGAAAAGGAGCCTATAAATGGAAAGAGCGATTTTTGGAGCATGCAGACGGCACTCAAATCAGGACTCGGTTTGCCCAAAAAGGAAGAAAGAAATGATTTCGCATGATTTTTGGTGCAAAATAAGGCAGGTGATGTTAAATGGATGGCTGAGAAATTTTTTCATAATATCTGAACGATCTTGAGCGCCTGATGGACTCCAACTTTGACTAGAAGAAAACCCTAGACGAGCTCTATAAAAGGAGGATCTCAGGCAGTAGTTTGGGGGAAAAGTTTTCTACAAAGCTCTTTTTATTTCTTTTATTTAGATTATTGTATTTAGAAGAAAAAAATTATGAAGGGGATGCTGGCAACTGCAATGCATGGCTAGATTCCTTCAACTTGGGATGATGATGAAGCCTTTAACCAGGTTTTATCTCTTTTTTTTGTTCTTAATTTTTATGCAATAAAAATTATGCTCTTCTTTATTACATCTTTTGAGTTATTTTTCTGATCGAGGTTTTGATCTAGCATACACGGCCTGTACCCTCTATCGACATACCGTGATCTCAAGATACGGTACGTGCCTACGAGAGATAGATCGTAGTATGATAGATTAGACCCTTAACCTTGCAATTATTAGATAGTTTATACTCTAAGCGGACGTGACGTGATCTCCTGATACAATCCGTGCTTGACAAGAGATAAATTATTCTAATTTTAAATTTGCAAAAATTATTACTATTGCAACATTAAAAAAAAGAAGATAAAACCTGTTTGCATGATGGATTCAGATTTCTGGATTGCTTCTCCTGCTATTTTAATTTCGTTAATTAATTAGTTGTTATCTTTTAATAACAGCTATTCTTAATATAATGCTTTATAGATAAATTTTCTTTTTCTCTTTCGTGAAATAATTGCCCTTGATCCCAGAGGATACGATCCTGATTCACCACTAACTATAGTAGTAAGTAGGTTTTATTTTTCCCCGGCCTTTAGGTCACAATGGAACTATCTTAACATTGCCAAATCATATATCACCATTTGATTATTTGAGTTTCATGAGCCAAGTATTTTTTATTTTCAAACACTCAAAAAAAAATCTACATCTGAATAACTTCTAGATCCATTGGTTGTACAATGTGTGATTTCTGATGAAAAACAATGCCATAGGACCTCGGGCATGAAAAGACTCCACACAATAAGATATCCTTGCATACGAACTAAAGGATAAAAGAACAAATTTATGACCCAGTGCTGTCAAAGACGGTCTAGTTTTAGGCATTCAAAAGAAGCAAGGCAGCCCTATAGCACCTCAACAACTTCCAGAAAAGGAGGGTTCACGTGCCTCACTATAGCTTCATTTTGAGAAGCATTTGGTCTATTGGAGCCCTTATTATAATTAGAGGGCTAAAGGAATACCAAGTCTAAAGTAAGATCAAAGGCAAGCGGAATGACTTCAACTTCACTACCAGATCTTGAAGAGGAGGCTAATTTGGAGGAGATAAACACAGTGAATATGACCATAAACCTAGTAAAGACAGAAGTGATGAGAGCAAGAAATCTTCATGAATAATGTCAATTGAAAAAATTCAAAGCTTCTATAGGATGTCTTGTGATTGACTTCATTTTTTTGTTCTAATTTTCTTCAAAAATATGTTTTTTGAAGTGGTCTTTCACTTCATGCTTGAACTTTATAGCTACTCCAGGATGCTCAAGCATTTAGGTTGCGTTTAGTGCACCGCCAACAATCCTGAATGGTAATATGGATTATCTACAAGATAGATTATTACTTGATAGATTATCAGTAGAGTTGATTACTATGTTTGGTATAAACAGGTAATACTATAATAATATTGATTACTGTGTTTGGTATGACAAACAAATTACCAGTCATATAACATCAAATTCCCAAAATACTCCTAAATTAAAATTTTATATATTATTATATATTTGATTTTAAAAAAATTATATTTATAAATGATAATGTTTAAAAATAATTATATTTATAAATAATATTCGAAGCGGCCGGTGAGGATACCGGAAGCCACCGATCGAAAGAAGTTCCGTAGCGTCTGGAGACGACCATAGGACCTCGACTCGATGAAAGAGGGTGTGGCTCGAGACCTTCGACAAGAAAGTTCCAACGAGTTCAGTAGAGGAGCAAGCGACGAGAAGGCGAGTAGAGAGCGATCAAAGAAAGCAGAGGCAATTTTGTCAAAAAAAAATTATCAGATTATCATATTTTTGGTAATGTTAATAACCATCCCTTCTTGAAGTAATCTAGATTACCACTACAAAATATATTTCCATTCAAAGCATGTACGAAACATAATTATCTGGTAGGTCCCATTTTGTTAGGGTTTAATCCTTGATGAACAGCGGTAGGATCAACCTCGCTAGAGAAGTACCCTGGGTTTTCACCATTTATTGCAAATAATCAAATTGGCGCAGCGGTAATGTGCTTGCCCTCGAACCCTTTGATCCCGGCTCGAACCATCCGCTAGATCTCCCCCTTGTTCTTCGATGGATCCTCTCGTGAGCCTGTCTTCACGAAGATTTTCATGACTCCCGTTCGTTCGAAGCACCACGGAGCTTCACGCTGGAAACCCACGCCAAGCCCACTCTTCACGTGTCTTCCTTCGCGTTGACTATGGAATCAATGCTTTGACTATGAAATCCCATAGCCTTAGTGGGATGGAAGCCTGAGACTTCCTCCCCCTTGCACGTCTTCCCAGGTCGTGCTGCAATCTTCGCGACTTGTGCCACTCCATGCAAGCGTCCCAACTCCCAAGGTCCCACGAGCGTCTAATTTCTAGAACACCCCTTCACGAAGGCTCCGCCCATCCCGATCACCGCGCTTCCGCGCCAATGGGACAAGCGGCCAAAAACAAGGAAAAAGATGGAGATGGGAGAAGAAAATTTTTTCATCCAAACCCTAAAGACTAGAGTTTAAATACATCCACCAAGTGGGCCAGGCCCAGACTCAACAAAAACTCCTATGGACTAACCTAATGAGATCAAACTAATCCCCAAGCCCGTGTACACCCATGACTTGATTTAATCTCAACCCTTGGACCCACACCCAGCCCAATACAAGTTAGCCCAATCTGAGCCTTGATAGCACCACATCAGGCCCAACAATCTCCACCTTGGTGCTTCAAGGCCTCAGCACGTCCGACGTATCCATCAGCTGCAATACCTACGAAAGCTATTCCGTGGAAGAACCTTTGTCAGTGCATCTGCTGGGTTCTCCTTGGTATGTACTTTCATCAGCTCCACTCTACCTCCTTCCACCAACTCTATGTAGTCGATGCCTTCCTTCTGAGAGTATTCTCTAGCTACTAGTCCTGCCTTATACCTGATACCCTCTTGCTCTGAAAGCCTTTTCTTGCGCTGATAAACCCATTAACCAATGGATTTCTTTCCTTGTGGCAACTGGACCAACTGCCACAAGCCATTCATATGGAGAGACTGTAGCTCCTCTATCATAGCCTGCATCTCCTCTGTCATGATCTGAATCCACCTATCCCTATCCTGGCTATCCCGGCTCTCCACAACCTCCTGATAGGTGGAAGGGTCTTCATTCGCTGTCACCAGGGCATATGACACCAAATCCTCGAAGCCGTATCAAACTGGTGGTCGCACATTTCTCCTGGGCTTATGCAGTACGATCCCAATATCAATCCCCTACCTAGCTGCATCATGCTGAGTCCTCTACCCAGCTACAAGATGCTAAACTTTATGGCTTTTAACCCCTCTTTCAATTCTCTCCACTTGAATCTCAAATCCTTCTGGTCCACTAGCAAATGGCACGACTGTGTAAAAGGTCATCTGACTAGTGTTACCATGTTCCACCTCCTGCAATCCCTGTTGTGCATCTATGCCATCTCTGCTCTGAAGGATTGAGCTCTTATCGAAGATCACATCTCTGCTGATGATAACCTTCTTCTCCAAGGAGTCCCACAGCCAATACCCCTTGATTCCATGCGGGTAGCCCAGGAACACCATCTTTTTTGACCTGGCGTCCAACTTACTCCGATCCCCAGCACCAACATGCATATATGTTATGCATCCAAACACCCTCAAATGGTTTAGGCTTGTCTTCCCTTCAGACCATATCTCCTCTGGAATGCCTCCATTCAACCTAGTATGCAATAACCGATTGACCAAGTAGCTAGCTATATTTACTGCGCCAACCCATAATATCTTTGGAAGCCCTACCCGCAACCTCAAGCATCTTGCTTTTTCCAACAGTGTTTTGTTCATCCTTTCTTGTTAAAAAGTTTTTATCACCGAAAAGTGCCTTTTGATGTTCCACTCCTCACGAAATCTATGAAACTCTGCTGGTATATTCCACGCCATTGTCTGACTTCAGACACTTCACACTCCTACCCTGCTCCTCCACCTCAGCCTTCCAGATTCTGAACTTAGTGAAGACCCCTGATTTCTCCTTCATGAAGTAGACACACTGCTTCCTTGAGAAATCATCTATCAAGGCCAAGAAGTATCTGGCTCCATTCCTTGCAGAAACCGAGGCTGATCCCCAGACATCCATGTGTACTAGTTCCAGAGGTTCTGCACTTCTAGCTATGCTGATCAAGAACTGCACTCCTCTACTTCCCCATCTGACATGTCTCACAAATTTTCATCTCCAGCACTCAGGTCCGAAAGCAGCCCCTCTTACTCAGTTCTTTCATCCCCCTATCTCCCATGTGGCCTAGGCGGTAATACCACATCCTGTACACATCCCGAGGATCCTGTTCCACAGCTATTACCTCATTTTTTTTGAACACCACAGAGCTCTCCAACCTGTATAGGTTGTTCTCCAGCCTTCTCCCTCTTATCACCACCATAGCTTCATTAAAGATGTTCAGAACTCCACTCCTGGCATGACTGTTGAAGCTGCATCCAGTCCGCTCCAGAAAACCCAGTGACACCAAATTTTTCTTGAGTTCTAGAACATGTTTCATGCTAGTAAGAGTGTGCACCATGCCATCAAACATTTTCACCCTCACTTTGCCAATCTCTGCCACCCTATAAGGGTGATCATCTCCAAAAGTCACACACCCCTCGTCAACCTCTATGTAAGTGCTAAACCACGACCGATTGGGAGTATAATGATGAAAACAAGCTAAATCCAAGGTCCATATCTCTGTGTTGTGCCTATGACATCTGATACCACTAAGAGATCATCCTCCACCTCCTAGCCTGCAACTGTACTCATAGATTCAGATCCTTTCTTTACTTTCTTCTGATTTTTTCTCTTAGGATAATCCCTCTTGAAATATCCTACCTCACCACACTTGTAGCACTTAGCCTTACTGCTTTAACCGTCCCCTAAGCCTGCTCCTGTCCCTGCCTCTACCTAACCCTTTCCCAACTAATAGACCCTCCTGGGAACAGCTTCTTTGGTTATCTGCTCCCTCTGCTCGTTCGACTGAAGCACCGAGATAATATCTTTCATAAAACAATATCTCCTTTCCATAGAGCAACGTCGTGACCAATAAATCATATGATGTGAGCAGTGAACACAATAACAAAAGTGCCTTATCTTCTTTCATCTTGATCCTGACATTCAGCAATTCATTGCTTATCTGATCGAATACCTGGATGTAGCCTAGCACATCTCCACCTTCTGACATCCGAAAGTTGTAAAAGCTTCTTTAACATCAACTTATTGTACATATTCTTCCCCATGTAGAGGGCTTACAACTTCGATTAGATTCTTTTCGGGGTTTTTTCCTTCAGTACTGAATAAAGGGCTGAATCTCCCAAACATCCTCTGATCGTTGAACATGCTTTCTTCTCTAACATCTCATCCCATCTGGCCTTTCCTCCAAAGCCAGATCTAAACCCTGTTGCACAAAAAGGTCCTCTACTTAAACTTTCCAAATTGAGAAACTTCTCTTTCCATCAAACTTCTCAATCTATTTTTATATTACTACCCATGGCGAGATCTCAATTAAAAAATAGCACAAAAATATTTCAAAAAATTAAGAGAACTTGATGAAGCCTTGCTGAAATTTTTTATCACTTTAAAAATCTCCAAATAACTTCTTTCTGAGCCTGGCTCTAATATCAACTGTTGGGATTTAATCCTTGATGAACAACAATAGGATCAACCTCACTAAAAAGTACCCTGGTCTTTCACCCTTTATTGCCAATAATCAGATTGGCACAGCGGTAATACGCTTGCCCTCGAACCCTTTGACTCCGGTTTGAACCATCAGCTGGATCTCCCCCCGTTCTTTGACGGATCCTCCCGTGAGCTTGTCTTCACAAAGACTTTTGTGACTCCCGTTCATTCGAAGCACCACGGAGCTTCACGCTGGAAACCCGCCAAGCCCACTCTTCACATGAGTCTTCCTTCCCACGTTGACTATGGAATCCCATAGCCTTGGTGGGATTGAAGTATGAGACTTCCTCCCCTTTGCACGTCTTCCTACAAAGCCCTCCAAGGTCACGCTGCGATCTCCATGACTTGTGCCACTCCACGCAAGCGTCCTAAGGTCCTGCGAGCGTCTGGTTTTTGGAACGCCCCTTCACGAAGGCTCTGCCTATCCCAATTATCGCGCTTCCGCACCAACGGGACGAGCGGCTGAAAATGAGGAAAAAGATGAAGATGAAAGAAGAAAAATTTTTGAAAGAAAAGAATCTGTGTTATTCCATCCAAATCCTAGAGACTAGAGTTTAAATACATTCATCAAGTGGGCCAAGCCCAAACTCAATAAAAACTCCCATGGACTAACACAATGAAATTAAACTAATCCCCAAGTCCGTGTACACCCGTGACTTGATTTAATCTCAACCCTTGGACCCACACCCAGCCCAATATAAGAGCCCAATCTGGGCCTTGATAGCACCATATCAGGCCCAACACATTTAAATTACCGATAATCTGGCTCTGATACCACTAAAGCTGTCACACCCCAGTCCCAAAACCCGAGCTAGGATGATAACCCGGCGCATGCCAGGCATGTAAGGCGTCTCGAACTTCATCACATAAATCAATATAAAGCAAAAATTTAAATCCATAATTTATTTCAAACCATAATTATCAGTCTTGGGCTACCTGCCCTACACACAAGCAATACTGAGCTATATCAATATAATGGAACTAAGTTTATTTAATAGAAGCTCCATCTATCCCAAATATCCTTCTTCATTCCTGAGGCTCTGAAAAATATTGTAAGAATTATATGAGCTCACACTCAACAAGTAAGCCTAATACAATTTCAAATTATATTTATCATGCTATCAGCATATTCATGTCATCAGATCAAAATAATTTGGAAGCTTAATTAAATAATAAATACTAGAATATGCAATGTAAACCAAACACTATTTATACTGTCATTGTTTTTCTTTATGTGTCCCACGGCCCTACAACACCCATTCTTGTTCTTCCGACAGGATCTGAAGGTTTTACTATATACACAAGATGACTAAGTATAAAATGCAACCTTACATTTGTTGCATTTCCTTTGTTTCATCTCCAAACAATAGAAGGGGAATCATGATTTCAATTTCATGCCTTCCATTTCCAGTCCATTCCGATTACCATTCCTACTCCTTTTCATTCCTGGAAACCAAGCGTAGTGCTAGTGTCTCAGCCAATAAGGGGTCCTATCACCTTAAGCACACCTTTTGCTTCCAACAACCTTACTTTCATCTGGATTCATTAGGCAATCAGCAATCACATCTACATATGTGCACTTGAGAACACACATGTACATAACACACCTGAGAATGCACATATGTACAAACATAAGCACTAATCTAAATCATTTCACGCCGTCAGCCAATGCATGCGCTAACCATCTCCACATAACATCAGAAAATCAGCAAATCAGCTACCACTTCTACAACACATCATTGCCTGCAGGCTGGGAGTGACCAAAAGTGCTGCCGCCAACAATGACAAACCATAGATGCCTAAAGACCGAGGACTCCTTGTACTTCACAATATGACAAGAGGTAGCTAAAGTTTCATACCTGGGAAGGCAATGAAGCAAAGAACCTGGGCTCTGCAAAAGATTATGCATTAAAGGACACCAAATCGCGAAATTTTTGTCCAGGCTCCTGGGTGTTTTTATGCTAGGTTAAGCAGCCTGTGTTTTTATGCTAGGTTAAGCAGTCTATTTTCATGCAAAAATAGTTCCAATCCATACAATTACAAGCATTAATTTCTTACCAAATGAAGTAATTAACCGTACCATATTATGTGCCATGCTGCATCAAAAGCTAAAGTACACATCCAAAGATGAAAATAACACAAAAATTAATGATAGGAATATTTTCATAGTAAAACCAGCAAAAGCGCTCATTACCTGGGGTGCCCATAGTGCACCTCTTTCAAGACTAGGAGGACCACCTGAACCATGAAATGCATGAGCAAAAACAGATCTTTCATCATATGGTCGACCAACAGAATCTTTCTGAAATGAAGGCAAACTGGAATACAATCTGGGGGGTGAAGATTCTCTCCTTCCCATGTACGGACCAAACAGAGGTATTTGCTCAACAAAAGCAGGATGACCACCAGGAGGCAATTTATCACGGAAAATATGATGCTTCAGTCTAGTAGTAATCTGCAGCAAAGCTTCCTGAACTGCTCCAAATTCACCAGATACCTGGAATGAAACAAATAGGACATCATTGCATAGATATGAGCAAGAATCAAATAAACATAGCAATTACATATAGAAAAATCAGAAGAAAAAGCAGGGAACCATGACTCAGGAAAAAATAAACACAACCATCTCATATAAAAGGCTAGAAAAGAGAGTCCACAGCAACCAAATATGAACACACATAGTGTAATAAGTCCAGACAGACCTGAACGACTTCATCATTTTCTGGCACACCCTTTGGGACCTGATCTTTACCCACTATGCGAATATGGGCTCCAGAGAGTTTCCTCATTTCTGCTATTATGGAACCACCTTTTCCAAGAAGACAACCAGTCTGGTTCGAAGCAACAAGAAGCCTAGATAAAACAATGTTCTCTTTATCATCAGGCACAGCCATCACAATCCTGTGCTGCACGCGCAGGACAGCATCTTGCACTGGCGAAATTCTATCATTTGGGAGCTGCAAACACCAACTAATTAAATTAATGAAGCATGCATAAAACTGTAACAATTACAAAATGTATACAGTTGCATAGTGATTACCAAGACAACTAGAAATTTCTGGAAATAATGAGTAAAACTGACCCTGCCATACTAAACCCAACTTAAGTTGAGATTTAAACATTAATCAACAGTCTTAAGATGCATGTAGTCATAAAAGAGTCTGCCTCTGGTAAATATCAAATAAACAAGTCAAAAACCAAAAGAAAGAAAGCAAAAAAAGGAGTAAAAGCAACCCGCACAAACAGGTTGATGGAGCTCCGCCTCAGGTAAAGGGAACACTGAATATATTCTTCATTGAAATTCAAACTATCCATTCGGTGCATTAAGCTTGCCTTTTTTTTCCAGATAACTATGCAACAGAAGAAATAACAAGAGGTGCCATACCTCTCTATCAAAACAGAGAGATCCCCATGAATTTATATCAAATGACGTAGTGGTATCCCCACCATTTAAACAAGACAAGAAAAAGTTTAGGGAGAAAAGATCCATTCAACAATTAAAAAATTCCAATGAAGGCATAACACCACTCTTACAATGTTTGACAGAATCACAAATATAAAACACGGATTCAATAATATGACTGGAAAATGTAAATGCAACCCACGTAAAAAATAGAAAAAAGCAAATATGCCCTAAACAAGGGTAAGATTGCCCAAGACATTGTGACCATCAAGACATTGTTTTGGCAGGTGATCAGACAAAGAAGTCAGACCATCAAGTTAGCCAAATAACATAAATTAAGGACTCACAATCTCAAGTACACAACTCCAAGATATTAGATGTAATTATATCCAAAAAGATCATTAAAAAATGAAACTCGCACTGAAAATAATCTTATACCTAAATACACCTGGTTAAACTCAAACTATACAGAGGGCCAAGTTACTTTATTTAAAAAGAAGAAGAGGAAGAAGTAAGCAAGCACACCCTCTGGAAGTCTTCCGAACAAACAAACCAACCATATCAAAAGGCATCTGCACCTTAGTATCAGCATGGAAAATCAACTTGCATAGTTTGGTGATTTGCAGAAACTTGCGCGGTAGTACATATGTTTCCAAAAGTAGATTCAGAAAAATTTTAGGAGTTTAACAGAGCTAATTTTACTTAACAACACTAGCAAGCAGCACATTCACAGACATGTGGCTTTTTGAATTTAGCATATGAATAGTTGATTCAAGTACACCAGGCCATGAGATATCCTCTGCCAGTGAGATATAGTATTTAGAATCACACACCATTTCATCACTGTGAATTTCACACTTTTTCAAAAGTGGCACATCTATAAAGCTAAGTGAATCTTAAAATGTACAATCATATTTATTGACTTACTGAATCAATTTGGAGCCAAGGTCAATCTTAAAATGTACACCCCAGTGATGACAAAGTCAGAGTCCAAATGTACACCCCAGTGATGACAAAGTCAAGAGTCCACAAGGAGGACAAAAATTTGCTTTAATTGTAAAGATAACCCATTCATAAAAACATGCAAAAGTATGGCATATAGAAGCAAGAAGGTAACTTCAAAAAATGGTGTCACCAAACTACTCATTGGATGAATTGCTTTGGTATGCACAGACACAGATAACATGTATATCTCAAATTTTGGTATTATAGTGCATCATAAAAATATATAAGCTATAAAGTTTCAGATAACTTGTTCTCAAAAACCAAAATATCAAATCTTTGCATCAGAAAATAAACTATCATACATATACAGGTTCAAACAACCTTTATGGGTCCATGGCAAGATCGAAGTCATTAATTGTCATTACCTATGGCAATTATCATCCACCAACTCTAAGTATACAAATACTCCAAAATATTCATAGCTACCACTTTCAAACTTCAAAAATTAGCTTTATATTAATTATTTCTACTTAACAATAACTTTTGGCCAGTGCTAACCAGTAACACACCAACTCCTAGAATCTATGCTGGATATGTAACAGCATTCTAGTGCACAAGGCTCACACCACTATGACATTGGTGATGGTCAAATGTACGCAGTCGCACCCCAACAGGCAAAGAGACTGTTTCAATGTTTCAAATCAGTGGCACCCAAGTTACAATAAAGCAACCTTTCTGTTGCATGAAGGCTCACCCTCTCTCTTCGATATTTACTTAATTGGATGCACCTCAAACACATGGATACTATCAAAATTTATGTAGCTGTAACTTTTAGAGGTTGGTCAATAAGCTTGACCCACTACACCAATGTCAAAAGTGAACTTTTGCTCTTTTCAGAGGTTGGTCAATAATGTTGGTATTAGAATAATTTTGCTAGATGCCATAACTTCAACATTTTTAAGACACTTGAGAAGCTTGGATGAGAAAAATTAGATGAGAAAAATTAACATTGGAAGACCTTAACAAATAATGTATTTTAATATTCTAATGTAATATTCTAGGTGTTCATGTTTCTCATTTTCCCTTTTTGCCTTTCTGTTGGATCAAGAGCATGGAAAGCGAGCTCAAATCCGATTCTCATGTTAATGTCTATGCAACATTGCTTTTAGGCTGCTATTAACCTGCATATGAGTGTCAAAAATAACGTGACATAACAGGTATCAAGCACATGCCATCACAATTAACACACATTAACGTGAAATGCTTAAGGGTTCCATGTTACATAACTAAAAAGATTGCCTTCTAGCAATTAACAATAGTGGCAGTGGTGGTAATAGGAAAAGTAATAATGATATGTGATAGCAACAACTACAACAATTATAGTATGTATAAAAGTAGAACTAGACCCTTCTAAGGGGGGTGACTGGATGAAGATGCAAAGTCCATATATTTTTCAACTAATGGTGCATTTCTAAACGTTTGAAAGATTTCTCACTAGCATAGAACTATTTATTAGTCAACTCAGGTGTTGCACCTCATTACAGCTCTCCATACCAAGTTCCCTCCCAGCTTCTGCCCATGAAACAACAAGTACACAAGCAAGAAACAGCAAAGCAACAGGAAAAACAAAACAGAAAAATATAATACTCTGTTGACTTCAAGATTAGAATATGAGGAAAAAAGTAAGCACAGAAGCATTACCGCAGGACCCGATATGACAATGATTCGATCATCTGACTCAGGTTCGGTCTCAAGAATTTTGATTTCACAACCTGTTTCATGTTGAAGAGTCTTAATAATGCTCCCTCCTTTTCCAATCACACTTCCAACTTTGTCATTGGAACACATCAACCGATATATTAGTATCTCCGGAGAAACTGGAGGTTGGCCTGGTGCAGTACCTCCATGGAATTTAGAAAAAGGTGGAGCAATGCTTGAATGATAATCAGCAACATCATATGGTCTATTAGAAAAAGGTGGCCCCGGAATTGGAAGATGATAGCCTGCTGGTGGAAAACCTTCTGGCCGAGGAATAGAAGCAAACGGATGTGACGATGGCCCAGAAGGATGGTTCACAGGAAATGAATCACGATCACGAGGTGGATTCTCCAGGAGCTGCTGAGAAATAGATTGGAGAGCTTTCCTCACAGAATCAACAGCTCCCATGATCTGCAGAAAATCATTAAAAAGGAACAATTATCATTCAACAGATACTATAAGGAAAGATCTGAAATATGCTTCTTTAAAAGATTTAAATCCAAAGATACATCCAAAGCAAGGATGAACAACAACTAAAAGATAAAGGCAGATTTTCTTTTAACCAAAAAATAAACAAACAGAGGGGGAGGGCCAGGTAATGCAACAAAGGATGCCTGCTGTAAGCAAACCCCGAAGGAGGGGGAGGAAGAAAATCATTCATACTACCTAAAACCTTTGCCATTAGATTTCAAAATTTAGCTAAGGATTGGTAGAAAAATAAAAGCGCTCAGCTATAAATAGTAATCTCTTGCCTGGACAATTTCATCATTTGGTGCAGCACATAGAGGAAGTCTGTCCCGAGGAAGTATTCTGATCTGGGCCCCACTTACCGCTGACATTTGCTTGATAACACTTCCACCCTTCCCAAGGAGGCAACCAACCTGGCTAGAAAGAACAAGTAGTCTCAGAGTAACTGAAGAATTATTGCTGCTCGATTCATCTCCACCATCATTCTCCACTTCGCCTTCAATTATCCTCTCAGACACAAGCAAAACAGCCTTCAGTGTCAAAGATGTCGCCTTATCTGATTTCACATCCTGCACAGCATCAGTTTTCCTTTCATCATTTTCGGCACCTTCACTGATATCATCACCACCATCAGCAGTTTCCACATTTTCATCATCTTCCTCACCCTGCTCATTGTGAACTTCTGCATCTTTTTCTGAACCAGTTATAACAACTACTCTCTCATCACATCCAGGGACAATTTCTTCAAGTCTGATCTTTGCACCAGTTTCCCGGCGTATCCTTGCTACAATGCTGCCGCCTTTACCAATCACACTTCCAGACTTGGAAGCAGGGCAAAGCACACGGAATATAATAGCCCCGGATGCTACTTTGAACTGATTCGGCTGTGTGATAAAAGAAGCAGTCTTTGGCCACTTGCCCCTACCATTTGGTTCTAAAAGACTGTGTTCATAAGGACGCTTTGAAGATGTAAATGGAAATGCCATGCCTCTCTCTCTCTCTCTCTCTCTCTCTCTCTCTCTCTCTCTCTCTCTCTGAAAACAAAAAGGAAAGTTAGAAAGCAGAGATCACCTAACATAAAGAAACAAAAGATCAATAAAAGGATTAAAAAAATAGCCAACCATTATAGATACTCGGCTTTCTTGAACAAAAGAAAAAAAGCTACATATGAAGACCACGATATTAAACAAGATCAAGGTATGCTGCATCGATTGGCATGCTCGGTTAAAAAAAAAAAGTCAACCATTATAGATATTGGGATTTGCCTGAAACAAGATAAAAAGTAGTATATGAAAACCAGAATATTAAATAGAATCAAGGTATGCCGTACCAATTGTTACGCCATTGTACCAAGCATATTATACCACGCTGGCATTATATTGGCACTGATACAAAGGGTATACCAAGTGGGAGGGGGTGTACTGGGCATACCAACACAGTATTGAAATTTTATTAGTATGCCCCTTGGTGCCAAGACAGTGAACCCTGAACAGGATATCCGGAGATCAAATATTTAGTCATGTACAATTCACACCCAGTGTTTGTCATGCATCCCTCTAACAAGTGCAAACTAGTCAACGTTATTAAAGGTGCGCCTAAAGCGCAAGGCGCTAAAAGTTGGGCGCTTCTTATACCCTAAGCAAAGCGTCTTCATTTAGGCACACATAAGACAGAAAAGGCGCGCACTTTTGATCTAATTTGAGATGTAAAAAAAATCGTACCCTTCTTAATAAATTATATTTATAATGCATCATCCCATATTTATTAAACTATATTGATTTTATAATGCACCATCCTATACACATTTAACTTCCTTACCATATAAAAAGCTATTTGAGTGTTGACTTAGTCCTAAATAGAGCAGAGTGAAGGAAGCAGATCCATGTAGCCAACCCCATATAGTTGGGAAAAGGCTTAAATGAGTTAAGTTGAGTACCATATAAAAAGCTAAAAATTGAAAGATAAAGAGATGGAACACCAAAAGTTTCACTATCATCCAAGAAAGAGAATGAACGGCAACAAGGAACCATAGATTTCAATCAAAAAAGAGGAATCTTTCCATTAAGGGACCACATCTTCTAAGTACACCTCTCTTTCTCTCTCCACTATCTACTCTCTCTCTCTCAAACTCTTTCTCTCTCTTCTTTGTGCCTTATGATTTGCTTTGATCTTTATAGAACATTTCAAATTTTAATGATTTTAATCTCTAATATATTAAAATAGAGTTTCATGGTTGAGGAATTCCTCCTAGATTACGTCTTTCATTTTTTATACCAAAAATGTACTCCCATTTGCTTAGAACACCTAAATTATCTCAATAGGTTGTCTGTTTTTCCATATTTGTTTTTCCATATTTGTATATTCTAGTTTGGAATCAGTGCAAAATATAATGATAGTTTGGAAAGAATTTAAAAATTAAATTAGTCATTTATACATTGAAGAAAGGAAAATTAGCCCAGTCATGGATCTCCTAATGAAGAAAGATTTCTTTAAAGTAACTTAAATTATTTAGGTTGTTAAAAAGGATGGAAATTTCTCCTTGAAGGTCTAGTAATAATTCTAGTTATTATAAATTTTACTTATATAAATTATTCTATCATTTATTTCAAAAATACTAGCCTCACTTTGCCTAGGTGTGCCTGCACTTTACACTTGCACATAAACTCCCTTTACGCTTAAATACACCTAGCGCTTTTAGCAATGCTAAACCAATCCCATTTATATGATACATTGCTACATAACATTCAACCATTCTCTGATCAGTTAGAAAAACTACATAGGCTGTTCTGGGTTTGGCTAGATCTTGTGAATATGGTGGTTATTTTCAACAGCAGAAACAATAACACAAAATAATTATAATAACGTCTCTTAAAGTGGAATACAATGAAAAGCCATGACCTTCCTTAACTTTGGAAACCAGAAATAACAATAGTAGTAACCCACAGAAAGAAAGAAACAAAGAACACATCAGACAAAGAAAAATTAAAAGAAAAAACATCTACACTTAATAATGCAGCCAAATCACACGAAAAAGGGTAATGAAATGCACGTTAAAAATAAGACACAGAAACAGGGTATGAGTTGGCAAATTCATAGCATAATATCAATGCAAATAACTGATTCAAGCTATTTTCTCCTTTCCTTTTCAGTGTGATAGATCACATCAATCTCAAAATATCACGTTCACAATACTCATCGTCCACAAATCAACTTATTGTCACAAATATATAACCACTCCATTAAAATGAGAAAAGGAGAATAGAGTTGAAAAAAAACAAAGAGGAAACAAGAACTCAAAGAGGGTAAGAACGAGGCATCCCTCCAAGAGTAATGCCGCCACAAAAGCCCCAATGCTAGAGCTTCCCTACTAGCTCTTCACAGCCAACACAGCATCATGCTGGATAGACATTCATTTTAGGGTTGATGTTATATGATTGTAGGCAACTTTATCATATGAGTAATGTTATTATATTTGACAGATTATAATATTTATCATTAGCTTGTAGATCTTTAAATTAGTGATTCAGGTCTTGGCTAGACAAGGACCGAGATAGCCAAGGCATCTCATCCCATAGAGATTTCAAGATCGATCTGGACTGTCCTATCCTATCCTATCCCAAACATAGTACATTATAGTATCAATTTTAAATAGAACTCATTTATCATAAAGTATAACTTTTGAATATATTTAAAAATTGAATAAAATACTAAATCTTCATAAATACTTTTTTTAAAGAAAAAGGCATCTATAGAAAGTAGTGGGACTCCTAACTAGATCACGGATCTAGCTAAACCGGATGCGAGGTATTTTATTCTATGAAAAAAATCGGAACACCTCTATCCCACGAGATTTAATATTACATGAAGGTTGATAAGGTATTTAATATTAGGTAAAAAAATGTTATATAGCTCTCTTTTTTTTTTCACATGAAGTTGATGTAAAATATTAGTACTTGATACCTAAGTGAGAAAAAATATTGATATGCTTCAACAGCACACTTTGGGCTCATAGCATTTGCTATAGCCCCCACCATCTACTCACAAAAGCTCCTACTGAATTAAGCTGCTCAATATTCGTAGAAGATGGCAGATGTGAAATGCAGAAAAAATGGACATGAAAACAACCAGGGAAAATGTGAAATCCCCATGCCTTGTTTCTGAGGCCGAAAACTGAAAACAGAAAGTGATTATAAAAACAACCAAGGCAAGATCAAAACTTACAAATATAGTCCAACCACGTAGCATATTGGGAAATAAGGTGTTCATAAAGACACAAAAGAGCAGGATGAAATTTGATAAACTAACAAATAGCAAATTCAACCACCCTACCCTACCCCACTTCCCCTCTTCTAGGGATGGGAATGTCATGAACTGAGAATTTCAAATAAAATTCAATCATGATAAGAAAACTTCGAAGTATGAACCCTAAACAATCAAGAATGAATATTTATGAATATTTATTTCTTGAAAAAACACAATAGAAAATCTTGTTTCTTAAGAATTTCTCCAAAACAAAATCAAACACTAGCAAAAGAATGGCCTGTCCTAGAAATTTTGATTTTTTAAAACCTTTTCTGATGGGCAAAAGTTCACCGACAGTGAATTTGATACTTGATGCAAATCGCTGATTGCTTAAAAAACCATGCCCAATGGTCACCACGCTTCTTGTGAAGACCAATCATATATTCCTAAGTTTAAAGCAACCATTGCAACATGGCATGAAATGGCGTTATAGTTCAGCAGGTCATGAGCAGACACTATCACACATAAGACGAAACCACAATTTTCTCTATTCTCCTACTGATTCAATGATAGAAAGGACCATAAACAACATTTCTGTTCAGATCAAGCCCACAAAAACTACCGCAAAAATTAAAAAGATTTAGCACTGCTTACATAAAAACCGGAGCACCCAGAAATTTACCCAGAAATCTGTAGTACTCCTCCAAAACCAAAGGGAGAAGATATATTGCGACCTAAAAAAATCTAGCGAAAGAGGTAAAAAACGAAAATATGAAGTACAACAAAGAACGGAGGGAAAAAAACGAAGGCAGTTCCGATGAATAATCTGTGAGGCGTAAACCCTGGTTTTTAGTTTTTTTATTTTTTTTCCCTCAAAGATTGAGAATAGACGGAAACGGTACTTAAAAGGAAAAGGGGGGGGAGGAGGAGGAGGAGGAGGAGAAACCATCACCTCGTCGATCAAGAACGGCAGCTTGGGAGAAGAAACCCTAGAGTGAAGCGCGGCCGAGTAGGGGAACGAAGAGCGCCAGAACGAGCACCGCTTCCCACTCGTGAGCTCAGAGGGTTTTGACGCACCACACCGCCGTAACCCAGATACCAAGCGAACGGAAGGATAGCGGCCTAAAAGATCTGGGCTTGCTCTATTTATAGGATCCGGGGAATCAGAGAGCACACCGACCTTGCCGGTCACACATCTGCATGCACGGCTCTTTGACACCTGTACAATAAAAATAAATATTTTAATATACATACACACGTTCAAATATACCTTTTTTATATATTTCTAAAATACTTATTATATAAATCCATATAGATGTCTCAAATTTTTTATATATAAATAAATTTTAATGCTCAGACATATGTATGTACTCACAAAGCTATTGTGTGTATATATATATATATATATATATCTATTTTTTTTTTCTTGAGAAGGATATAAAAATAAATATATACTAGCTTACACAATGCATCAGATATCTAGTGCTCACAAAATATATGTTAATTTTTAACTATGGTTAACGATTTCGAAACAGAAGTACTTATAAATTTGATGATATGGATAGTTGATATAATAGCTAATAAAGTATATTCATTTTATTAGTATATTTTGATAGTGATACTTCAAACATTTTTTTTTGCATCTATATTTGTTAAAGCAATATTATGTTTGCAAATAGCAATTTTGGCTTCAGATAATTTATAAATTATAGAAATGATTTTTTTATGACTTATATTTAAAAAATACATAGGTAGAAAATGTAGATTTTTTTAAGTTAAAATAAGTCTGAACTTTGATGAACATATAAGTTTTGATAGATAGAAAATTAACATATAATTTATAAAATATATGCATTTTGTGAATAAAATAAGATTAGGTTTAGATCTAAGATGATGATTTGATGTTTTTCTTTATTAATTATTTTCTAAATTAAATATATGGTTAATATAATAAAATTGCAGATGGAGATCTTGAGATCATCTGGATCACCTCAAGCAACTGATGAGTTTTACTTGTTGGCATTTGGCCCGAAGGATGTTTATAAGTCTTGGAGTAGTTGTATGGTCAATGAAGTTCGATTCTATTGCAAGGATCATGACGAAAAAAGAACGATACAAAATTGTGGGATCACTGCTAAGTCTTTTCATAATGATATAAAAGTTGATTTCTACAAGTGTTTATTCGAGATTTTGGAACTCAATTATTTATATGGTAATAAAGTTTACCTTTTCAAATGTGCATGGTATAATAATTGATGTGGCTAATGGAGCCACGTGGATAATCACGGCAAAATTGATCAAGTGGCATGGACACGTATGCCCCGGCTCCTCCACGTCTGCCCCGGCTCCCTCGTGTCGGCTCCGGCGGCTCTCGTCGGCCTCGGCTTCTCCAAATAAACCGAGACGGCCCCGACTTCCTCAAGTCGGCCCCGCGTCTACCCCAGCTCCCCCGTGTCGGTCCCGACGGCCCTCGTCGGCCCCGACTTCTCCAAATAAGCCGAGGTGGCCCCGACTTGCCCAAGTTGGCCCCGCATCTGCCCTAGCTCCTCGTGTCGGACCCGGCGGCCCTCGTTGGCCCCGGCTTCTCCAAATAAGCCGAGGCGCCTTGACTTCCCCAAGTTGGCCCCACGTCTGCCCCAGCTCCTCCGCGTCGGTCCTAGCGGCCCCCTGCAGCCCCGGCTTCTCCAAGTCAATCCCAGCCATCAAGCCTACCAACTTTCTGACCCGCGCAGTCTGACACAGCCAAGCCCACCTACCACCTGGCCACGCCATCGATGGGACCAAGCCCACCTACCAACTGGCCCCGCCGACCAATGGGACCTGGCCCACCAACCGCCAGCTCCCCCTCTTCGATGGGACAAAGCCTACCGACCAACCCGAATTCACGTAACCTCCACGTGGCTAATCCCCATGCGAATGTCAAATGCCTATAAAAGGGTAAGTCAACTCGAGACCCATGTATGTGAACATAAGTGCTCACCTACACTACCACCCCCGAAAAACTCCAACTCCCGGAGTTCTTTCTGCCTCTAAGGAGCTCTCTCAAGCTCTCCTTCGGCTGTGACCTCAGTTGCTAACTTGGGCGTCGGAGGGTCCCTACCGAAGCTTCCTTCGGTCTTGGGACTGCTTGCAGGTTATCCCGCTTGGCAAGGATCCCATCAGCAAGCAGACTCATCTTCCCTATGCTTAAGTTTGGTGATCGGGCGTCATTAGATTGGCGCGTCAGGAAGGGGGACATGCAAGGCAAGCGTACAGAAGGAAGACGAACCCTATAGCATCCACTTGCAAAAGCTCTCCCTCTGTCCATTGAGCAAGGGTGGTAACGCAGGCTCAAGACGCCTCCTCCAGCCACCCTGGGGGGCATCCCCCACCAACTCAGCAGCAGAAAGTCAACCTTCCTGCCGCCGACTCTCCTATTGTTTGCCCACCACCAGACATAGCCGCCCCAGCTGATCATCTGGCACGCTTGCTCAGCAAGTTCAAGCCCTCACTGCCATGGTCCACGGACTCCAGGAGCAACAGTCCGTGGCCACCCAACATCAAACTGCTCTCCTACTTGCTAAGTCTGCGAGGGGAAGTTCCCCCCAGCGAGAGGCTGGTCATCATCGAGCCTCTCCCAAGAGACCTCGTCGGGAGCCCCTTAAGAGGTCGTGTTCTCCCGATCATGACCCAGGCAAGTTCTCTCCGGAACCTTGGTGCCAGAAGGAACCAAAGCAAAAGTCTCACCTCCCGCGTCCTTCTCCATCCTACTCTTCGTCATCCTTCGAGCCATCCAGGAGGGTGCCCGTAATCACCGTCAGGCAGAGGAGCGCCTGGATGAGTACCATCGACGGTTGGATGAGCTCGTCAGAAAAATTAACAACCAGCCAGAGGAGGAATATGACATCCGTCCTCCCTACACCCGCCGAATATTGGAGGAACCCGTACCCTCCAGATTTTGCCTTCCTCAACTGGATCCGTATGACGGTATGACAGATCCCCTCGACCACCTCGAAAGTTATAAAGCCCTCATGCAAGTCCAGGAGGCTACGGATGCCCTCTTGTGCAAGGCTTTCTCCGCCACCCTGCGGAAAGCCGCCCGCGCCTGGCACTCCCGTCTGTCCTCTCATAGCATCGATTCCTTTCGGGAACTGAAAAGGGTGTTTTTGGCACACTTTGACGCTTGTCGAAGGATCCCGAGGGTCGCAGATAGCCTTTTCTCTGTACGCCAAAAGGAAGGAGAGTCACTTCGGGACTTTGTAGCCCGATTCAAAACCGCCGCTCTCGAGGTTTACCACCTGGACAACGCGGTGGCGACGTTGGTGTTGAAGCGGGGACTCCTCCCTTCCCGCTTCACCTTCTCCTTGGACAAGAAGCCTCCTAGCTCCTACTCCGACTTCCTCCTCCGGGCATAGAAATACATCCGCGCAGATGAGGCTGACCTCACCCGCCAAGAGTCTGCAAGAGGATCCAGCCGAAAGCCTGCCCGTCCCAAGCCGAGCAGACCCTCTCGCCCTCGGAGGCCCAAGCCGCCTCGCCAACCGAACAACATGCATTGGAGCCTCGCTGCCTTGGAGGGCGAGCTCATGCCTCTCCTCGCCCCTCGCTCTCATATCCTCATGAAAATTAAGGGCGAGCCCTACCTCCAGTGACCTCCTCCCATGAAGAAGGGCTTCCCCCGCGACAAAAGCCGCTATTGTTGTTTCCACCGAGACTACGGTCACGATACCGACAACTGCTATAGTTTGAAGCACACAATCGAGGAACTCATCCAGTGGGCTACCTCAGGAAGTACGTCTAGAAGGTGCCCCCGCCGGTGCCGGCTCTCATGGGGCCTCCGCCCGCTCAAGCTGCTATCGACAATGCTCCGACAGAGCGGACGGTAGGAATGGTATCCTGGGGGACAGCCTCTTCATCCAAGCGGCCAAGGAGGGAAGAAGCGCCGGATAATGTAATTCCCGGGGGGGGGGGTCAGCAGTTGTAGAAAATATAAACAATAAAGGCATCGTCGTCTCGATGACGATCGCCAAGCACCCTATAAAGAGGATCTTAGTTGATAGTGGCAGCTCAGCTGACATCCTTACTAATGACGCATTTGATAGGATGGGCTTGTCTATTGATTCTCTCAAGCCCATAGCGGCTCCTCTAGTCAGATTCACAGGAGATTCGGTGAGGGTCGAAGGTGAAATCTCCTTGCCCGTGACGGCTAGAACACCACCATGCCAAAGTACGGTTATCTTGAAATTCTTAGTCGTGTGAGTCCCCTTAGCGTATAATGCCATCCTCGGGCAATCGGGCCTCAATCTTCTAGATGCAGTCATCTCCACTAGGCAACTGATTGTGCAATTCCCCACCAGTAGCGGGGTCGGTGAGATGCAGGGTGAGGTCAACCCGGTCCTGCCTTGTTACCATGCTGCTTCGAGTCCTCAGGAGGCCGAGTTGGCTTCGGAAGCACCTGACCCCAGGGAGTCCGGCAGGGAAGGAGAGCCAGCCGAGCGGCTCTTGACTTTCCCACTAGGGGACGACCTGGCAAAGACTGTGCGCATCGGCGGACTCCTCCCTCCAGAGGACTGCGACCACCTTTTGACTTTCTTGTGGGCCAACTTGGACATATTCGTCTGGTCGGCATCCGACATGCCCAGCATCCCTCCGGAGGTAATCACCCATAAGCTCAACATCGATCTAAAGCACCGCCCGATTCGCCAAATGAAGAGAAGCTTCGCTCCCAAGCAGCAGAAAGCCATCGACGAGGAGGTCAACAAGTTACTTGGCGCCGGTCACATCCGAGAAGCACATTACCCTAACTGGCTAGCCAACATGGTCATGGTCCGAAAAGCAAATGGGAGCTAGAAGATCTGCATCGACTTCACCGACCTCAATAAGGCGTGCCCAAAAGACATTTTCTTTTGCCCCAGATCAACCAGCTAGTGGATTCTACCTCCGGCCATGAGCTTCTTAGCTTCATGGATGCTTTCTCTGGGTACAACCAAATAGAGATGGACCCAGGCGATGAGGAGCATACCTCCTTCGTGACAGAGATGGGCATTTATTGCAACAAGGTAATGCCTTTCGGCCTTAAGAATGCAGGGGCGACCTATCAAAGGTTGATAAACAAAGTCTTCCAAAATCAACTGAGCCAGAACATGGAAGTCTACGTGGACGACATGCTGACAAAGAGCGCTCGCGCTTCCGACCATGTTTTCGACTTGGAGGAAACTTTCAATAACCTTCGCCGCTTTCAAGTCAAGTTGAACCCAAATAAGTGTGCCTTCGGTGTCATGGCAAGCAAGTTTTTAGGCTTCATGGTAACCCAGCGAGGGATCGAGGCGAACCCTGAGAAGATTAGCGCCATCCTCGACATGAGGCTGCCGACTAGCAAGAAGGAGGTGCAGCGGCTCACAGGGAGGGTGGCGGCCCTAAGTCGTTTTCTTCCAAGTCAGCCAAGAGGTGTCTGCCCTTCTTCAAAGCCCTACAGAAAGTCAATAGTTTCAAATGGACAAACGACTATCAAAAGGCCTTCAACGGGTTAAAGGCATTCTTGTCCTCCCTGCCGCTCCTATCAAAGCCAAAGGATGGGGAGAGCCTTTTCCTTTATCTTACCGCCTCTTTAGAAGATGTCAGTTCCGTTTTGGTGCGTCTCGATGCCGACGGGACCCAAAAGCATGTCTATTATATAAGCAAAGTGCTTCACGACGTGGAAATTAGGTACTCCAAGACAGAAAATATCATCTTCGCCCTGATCGTCTCTGCCCGGCATCTCCGCACATATTTTTAGGCTCACCCCATTGTGGTGCTCACAGACCAGTCCCTCCAGGCCATTCTGGCTCATCCAGACACCTCAGGCTGACTCGCTAAATGGGCCATCAAGCTGGGAGAGTTCGATCTCTCTTTCCAGGCAAGACCGGCTATGAAGTCCCAGGTCCTAGCCGACTTTCTGGTCGAGTGCACCTGAGCAGAAGAGTCGGCCGAGGAGGTTTCCGTAGGGCAACCTAATGTTGAGCCTAGCAACAGCGGGGAATCTTGGATCCTCCACATGGACGGCGCCTCGAACTCCCAAGGATGCGATGTCGGCCTCATCCTCACAGGCCCAGATGGAGAAAAGGTGGAGTGTGCCCTTCGATTTCTGTTCGAAGCCACGAACAATCAGACCGAGTATGAGGCCCTGTTGGTAGGGCTGAGGCTGGCTCAGGAGTTTGGAGTAAGGCAGCTCAGAGCCTTCATTGATTCGCAACTCGTCTTCAGGCAAATCAACGAAGAGTACGAGGCGCGGGACCCTACCATGGCCCAATACCTGAGCAAGGTTTGGCTCCTAGTCTCTCCACTAACTTATTTTAGCATCAACTATATCCCTCGGAGTGAGAACGCCAAAGCTGACACCCTTTCCCGCTTGGCCACCTCCACTGACGGTATCACGAGGGACGCTTACATCGAGCATCTGGAGAGGCCCAGCATTGAAGACAAAGAGGAAGTCCTCCCGCTTATCCAAGAGCCGACTTGGATGGATGCCTACATTCGCTACCTCACGGACGGCACTCTCCCCACTAATTGCGACGAAGCTAGGTTGCTCAAATGGAGAGCCTCCAAGTTCACCCTCCTAGATGAGCGTCTATATAGAAGGTCGTTTTCCTACCCCCTGCTCAAATGTGTAGGACCGGCTGACACCGACTACATCCTCAGAGAAATCCATGAAGGCATCTGCGAAAATTATTTGGGGGGCATGTCTCTAGCTCAAAAGGCCCTCTGTCAGGGTACTTCTGGCTCACTATGAGGAAGGACGCCGCCAAGCTGGTCCAGAGGTGCGACGGCTGCCAGCACCACGTGTACATCCAGCGTCAGTCATCCACCCCTTTGAGCCCACTCTTGGCCCCGTGGCCCTTCGCTCAATGGGAAATGGACATCCTTGGGCTATTCCCCCCGGCTTCAGGTTAGCGAAGATTTCTGCTTGTCGCCATCGACTACTTCACCAAATGGGTCGAAGTCGAGGCGCTGGCTAAGATCACCAAGAGCAAGGTCAAGGCCTTCTTCTGGAAGTCGATCATATGCCGCTTTGGCCTGCCTCACACTCTCGTCATGGATAACGACTGATAGTTCGATAAAGCCACCTTTAAGACTTTCTGCACCGAACTAGGCATCCACCACCGATTCACCTCTATCAGCCACCTGCAGGCTAACGGGGAGGCCGAGGTCATGAATCACACCATTCTCAGAGGACTCGGAACTCGGTTGGATGGATCCAAGGGACGGTGGGTGGAAGAGCTTCCTAGCGTGTTGTAGGCCTACCATACGACCCCAAGGGCCCTGACGGGCGAGACCCCCTTTAGTCTCGTCTTCGGGTCTGAGACGGTCATCCCCATCGAAATCGGCCTACCAAGCCCGTGCTTGGAGTCCTACAATGAAGAAGACAACTCTGCCTTGATAAGAGCCAACCTTGACTTTATCGATGAGGCGCACGATCGAGTGCGGCTACGAATGACAACTTTCTGCCAGCGGGCGGCCAAGTATTACAACGCCTGGGAGCGTCCCAAAGTGTTCCGCCCCGAAGATCTGGTTCTCAGGAAGGCCGAGGTGTCCAAACCTACGGAGGGGGGCAAACTGTCCCCCAACTAGGAAGGTCCTTACTGTGTTGCCAAGATGCTTCACCAAGGGGCGTACCGAATTGAAGAGCTCAACAACCTACCCATCCCGCATACATGGAATGCGGACAACCTTCGCCGATACTATCAATAGTGTATCTCCCCGCCTGATGAGCAATAAAGGATCTCCTTCAATACCATACTCGATTCTTCCTTATCTTCGAGGACCGAATCTCAAGAAAGGAGCTCGCCGGCATCACGACTAACGGGACACCTCGTGCCCTCGAGTCGGTTCAAGTCCCTAACAGCCCTGTACCCGATCGAATCACCCCTCAACCGGCACATAAACCCCAAGGTGGTTCAAAAGGAGCTCGTCGGCATCATGGCTAACGGGACACCACTCTGTTCGGCATGGAGGTGCCTCTGAGTCGATTCAAGTCCCTAACAGCTCTGTACCCAGTCGAGTCGCCCTTCGGGCCGGCATACAAACCTTCGAGACGGTTCAAAAGGAGCTCACTAGCATCACAGCTAACGGAACACCACTCGGTCTGGCATGAAGGTGCCCTCGAGTTGGTTCAAGTCCCTAACAACTCTGTATCCGGTCGAGTCGCCCCTCAAACCGGCACACAAACCCCCAAGGTGGTTCAAAAGGAGCTCACCGGCATCATGACTAATGAAACACTACTCGGCCCGGCATGGAGGTGCCTCCGAGTCGGTTCAAATCCCTAACAGCTTTGTACCCGATCGAGTCACCCCTCGGGCAGGCACACAAACCCCCGAGGCGGTTCAAAAGGAGCTCACCGGCATCACGGTTAACGGGACACCACTCGACCTGGCATGAAGGTGCCCCTGAGTCGGTTCAAGTCCCTAATAGCTCTGTAGCCGGTCGAGTCGCCTCTCGGGCCGGCACACAAATCCCCGAGGCGGTTCGAAAGGAACTCGTCGGCATCACGGCTAACAGGACATCACTTGGCTCGGCATGGAGATGCCCTCGAGTCGATTCAAGTCCCTAACAGCTCTGTACCCGGTTGAGTTGCCCCTTGGGCCGACACACAAACCTCCAAGATGATTCAAAAGGAGCTTGCCGGCATCATGGCTAACGGGACACTACTCGGTTCGGCACGGAGGTGCCCCCGAGTCGGTTCAAGTCCCTAATAGCTCTGTACTCGGTCGAGTCGTCCCTTGGGCCGGTACACAAACCTTCGAGGCAGTTCAAAAGAGCTTGGCGGCATTATGGCTAATGAGACACCACTCGGTTTTACGTTTTCCCTAATAGCCCATACCCGCTCGAGCCACCTTCGGAATCAGCACTCGAGGCATTCCGTGGGTCCGGCAGCCTTGTACCCATTCAGGCTATCCCCCTAAGTTCGCATGCGAATCCCTAAGATGGTTCTAAAAGCTGCCTAGGTGCATATAGGTTCCCCCATGGTCGGCGCCAGACTACCTTTCTTACCCGGCCGGGAACCTAATGGACCACAAGCCCGACTGGCGGCGCGAGCCTTTGCGGATTTGTTCGGTCACTATCGAGCCTAAGTCTGTGGGATTACCGCGGTGTCACAGAAATGCAAGATAGTTATAAAAAGGACAAAGAAGAACATTTTGGAAGAAAAGGCCATCTTCATTGACATCTTTTGACTATTACAGAATCTAACCCAAAGTCAGTTACGAAAGGAAAATAAAGATGAAAGAGAAAATATAGGAAAAACAAAAGATACAAATGTCTTAAGGCTCGCTAGGCCCTGGTTCTTCCCCGACCTCCTCCTCCTTTGATTCTTCGCCGTCGAGATCCCCGGGCTGGATCTTCTCAAGATTGGAGCTATTGATGTTGAAGGCCTCAGACATCTTCGCTTTACACAAGTAAAGCCCTTCGCATAGGCATCGATGCTAGCCTCAATTACTTATTGTTCAAACTTCGATGAAGCTTTAAAGTTGATGATGGCATTATCGGCTCGGACCTCAGCCTTCCTGGCTTGCGCCTCGGCTTCCCAGGCCTGGCTCTCGGCCTCCTCAGTGCGGGCCCTGGCTTCCTGGGCTTGGGCCACTGCTTCAGCCTGCTCGTATCCTGCCTCGATCGCCGCCATCTTCGCTGCGGTGGCCCTCTCCATGGCGGCACGGGTCTCATCCATCACCGCGTCGACTCGGCCCTCCATATGCTGAAGCTGGCGGACCAGCTCCTCTATTCTTGTCCCGGCCGATTCGAGCCTGGCCGAGACCAGGGCTAGCTTGGTTTCGGCCGCGAAGGCTCAGTCGTCTTCGATCTCCACCCGGCTCTCCGCCTCCTTAAGCTTGCTGCCCAGGTCATCTTCTCGGGCCTTGGCCTCCGCCTGCCTCTTCTGGCGCATGGCGGCCCAGCTTCTCGGCGGGAATTTTCATCGCTGCACAAAGACAAGTATTAGTAAAGATGGATAAATATAGCGCTGAGCCGAGGACGAGAAGGACAGGTTTTCGTGCTCACCAACTGCCGGGGCCAATTCAGCCTCATACAAGTTCTCCTCGGACATAAGTTCCTTATAGGAGGGGATCTCACAGGAGGATATGCAGCGGAAAAGCTCCCCGTCCTTCTCGCCTACGGTTGAGTTCTCGTTGGGGCTGACGTCAGGCTCTCTCTAGTCGGCCCTCACCCCCCCCACATGGGCATACAAAAATCGGGATTTCCATCCCCTAACTTTGGACGGGAGACCTAGGGGAAGGGCCCTACCCGGCCTGGTGGTGAATACCCACCAGGCCCCCTCACATTGGTGGCGGAGCTTATAGAAGGCTCAGAACATGGATAGTCTGGCCTCTGAGCCCTAGAAGAAACAAAGGACAACAAAGGCGCAAATGATCTGAATCGAGTTTGGAGTCAGCTGCGCCAGCACCAACCTATACCTATTTAGCAAATTCAAGAAAAAGGGATGAAATGGGAGGCACAGTCCGCACCAGAAAAACTCCTCTATAGAGCAACCCAACCGGAAAGGTTGGAGTTTACTCTGTCCTCGGGCCCTAGCGCGGATAGGCGGATGAAGCTAGGAATCCTATACCTGGTCCTAAGGACCTCTATTTCTTTGGGGGTCATGGTGGAAGCCACCCCCTGGCCCTGTCGGGTCAAGACCGGCTGCCGAAGGAGGTGCCGGACGGTTGGAAGAGGTGAAAATTGCTCTCACCGGGGAGGTTTGAGTAGATGGATGGTCATTCACCGCCGGTCGACCGCGAATAGTGATTCCACCCGCTGACCAGGGCACTCGGCTAGCTAATGAGGTATGGTCCTCATCAGAGGAATGGGGAGACTCTACAACTGGCCTCTTACCCTCCCTAATAGCCCGGTGGTCCATGAATTAAGGAAAGAGGAACAAAAGGGGAAAACTGACCTAGAGCTTAGGAAGAAAATGAAGGTTGGAGGTCTCGGGCTGCAAGGGAACTCAGGGCTCAGGGAAAAAGGTTGCAGAGGAAGCGATAGCAGTGTAAAGGTTCTCCCCAAGCACACGGAGCGACTTTATACCCCGGCTTCGGATCGCGTCGCCCAAGATCTCACCACGTGGCCTGCAACCATTGCGCAAGATGCCCAGCCGTCGGCAATTTTGCATGTGCCCAAGATGTGTCGCCTCGGTTCAGCCCGAGGAGCGGGATCCCCGGCCAATGATGGTGCATGAAGAGTGGAGAGGCAATGATGGCGCCCGCCTTTTTCCCATCCTTCGAGAGGTGCCCCCTCGGGACGCCCGGTGCCGACGTCAACTCCCACCTTTCGCTTGATTGTGGAAGATTTTGAAGCGACACTGCCTCGGGAGAGCGCGCTAACTCACCCACCATTAAAGATACCCATAACTGGCAATCATTTTTGAATTGCCGCGCTCCTTTCACCCAAAGGACAGCAGGCACGTGGTCCTTCATGCTCAGGAGCGGGGGGGTATCTGATGTGGCTAATAGAGCCACATGGATAATCATGGCAAAATTGACCAAATGGCGCAGACATGTATGTCCCGGCTCCTCCGCGTCTGCCCTGGCTCCTCCGCATCTGCCCCGGCTCCCCCGTGTTAGCCCCGGCGGCCCTTGTCAGCCCCGGCTTCTCTGAATAAGCCGAGGTGGCCCCAACTTCCCCAAGTCGGCCTCGTGTCTGCCCCTCGGCTCTTCTGTGTCAGCCCCGGCTTCTCCAAATAAGCTGAGGCAGTCCCGACTTCCCCAAGTCGGCCCCACGTCTGCCCTGGCTCCTTCGTGTCGGCCTCGGCGGCCCTCATCGGCCTCGGCTTCTCCAAATAAGCCAAGGCGGCCCTGACTTCCCCAAGTCGGCCCCGTGTTTGCCCCGACTCCTCCACGTCGGCCCCGGCGGCTCCAAGTCGATCCCGGCCATCAAGCCCACTAACTGTTTGACCCGCGCAGTCTGACATAGCCAGGCCCACCTACCATCTGATCATGTCATCGATGGGACCAGGCCCACCTACCAACTGGCCCCGTGGACCGATGGGACCTGGCCCACCAACCGTCAGCTCCCCCTCTCCGATGGAACAAAGCCTACCGACCAACCCGAATTTACGTAACTTCCACGTGGCTAATCCCCATGCGAATGTCAAATGCCTATAAAAGGGTAAGTCAACTCGAGACCCATGTATGTGAACACAAGTGCTCACCTACACTATCACCCCAAAAAAACTCTAACTCCCAGAGTTCTTTCTGCCTCTAAGGAGCTCTCTCGAGCTCCCCTTTGGCTATGACCTCGGTTGCTAACTTGGGCATCGGAGGGTCCCTACTAGAGCTCCCTTCAGTCTTGGGACTTCTTGTAGGTCATCCTGCTTGGCGAGGATCCCATCAGCAAGCAGACTCATCTTCCCTGTGCTTAAGTTCGGTGATCAGGCGTCATCAATAATGATATTGCTGGAAGAATAAAAAAAGTTGAAAAGGTTCATGGCTTTACTTGCATTCGAATAACCTCAGAGTGGTATAAGAATGATCCTTTCATTTTGGCGACCCAAGCAAAACAAGTAGTCTACCTTCCTGATTTGAAACATGGAAAAGATTAGCGGGTTGTCCAACACTTTCCACACCGACACATATGGGATATTCCTGAAATAACCCAAGTTGATGACGAAGTGGTTAAGAAAGAGGTGTTGCAAGAGGAACATGTGTCCAATATACCTCTTGTGGTTGAGGATAACGAAATTAGTAGTCATGAATTGGTTCGGAATGACCTACCACCAATTATTGTTGACGATGATGTTGCCAACAAACCTACAAATGAAGATGACGATAATAGTTTGAATAATGATGAGTTTATTGATGATGATGAAGATGATTTCTCCAAATAAATAAGTAATTATGTAATATGCTATATTTCTTTAAGTTTTTATTTTCTATAATCATGCATGATTTCTAACATATCATATTTTTCTTCACTTCAACAGAGGATGTCGAGTGGGAGCACTGTTATTCCTTCAGGATCTTTACAAGGTATATAAATATTATTACTTTCTTTCTTGAAATAAATAATATTTTAACAATCTTATATTATTTGTAGGTACTGCTCCTTCAAAGAATGATCGCAAATGCAGTAAAAATTTGAAAGTCATAGCTGCTCGAGAAGTTGCGAAGCAAGCTAAGTTACCTCTTAGCTTTGAGTTCGGCATTCGCAAGGCGCTTGATGACAATTAGGGATGGCAATGGCCCGGAGATGACCCGGAGCGGTCTATACCGGTCTCCATCCCGTTAGAAAAAATGTTCCCGTTCCCCATCTCGTTAAGCTATTATAGTTAACGGGACGGGGATGGGGATACCCGACTGAACAAACGGGTATACACTAGATACCCGTTTGCCCATTTACATAAAAAAATAAAATTATTTTATTAAATTTATAATTTATTAAAAATTAGAAAAATAATTTTTTTAGGATAAAATAGATCAATCACCAACAACCAATCGTTGATATTGATACATCTAACACATTAGGTTTAACATAGTAACAAACCAGATAGGAAATGATCTATCAAATTCTAATTGCATTTCAAACGTGTATATATATATATTATTTATTTATTTTAATTTTTAATATATATATATATATATATATATATATATATATATATATATATATATATATATATATATATTAAATATTATATAAAGCTAACGGGGATGAGGATGGGTAAACGGGGATGGGGCGGAGAATACCGTCCTCGGGCTTTACCCGTTTAGCTGTTAACAAAAAATCTTCGTTACCCATTAAGCCGTTTAAATTGGAGATTCTTCGATCCGTTAAAAATGGTACTGGCCAAAAACAGAAAAACGGGAAAATTGTCATCCCTTCAGGAACGTTCTTTGTTGTAGATCGACATAACCTTCATTACGAAGGATGCACAGATGCTCACTACAACAACAAGTACAATATTAGTATGCATGTTGAGATAAGTAAATGTAATAGATAGAAGTAGTAAGCAATTTATTGTACTTACTCAAAAAATTCTTGAATATTGACATTATTGAGTATATACCAATGAAGCTGAAGTTTAATTTCAGCAATATCGATATACTTTTTGCCTTTAAAGCATTGAACTGGTTGTTTGAAAATCCCAACCTTTGATTCTTGAGGTACCTCTGACACATTGACATTGCGTTCAGGCTTGCTAAACTTAGTTTCCATCTCTGACATATACATTGAGCAATATGATAACGCTTCGTCGACTACATAAGCTTGAGCAATAGAATCTTTAGGTCGTGCCTTATTCCTTACATATTGTTGCAAGTACCCAAGCATCTCCATTCCATACATCCATCTATCACCAACTGGTCCACCAAGTAAAGCTTGTTGAGGCAAATGTATGCAAAGATGCACCATAACATAAAAAAAGGCAAGAGAAAAAATTCTATCAAACTTGCACAAAATTATAACAATCCCTTTTTTTAACTCCTTTAATTCAATCCTCACTAACTTTTTAGAACATAATTTTTGGAAGAATAAACATAAATCAATCAATGCGGCTCAAATGTCCTTTATAAAAAAATTCAACAACCCAACAGGTAGCAACTTTTGCAAGACAACATGACAATCATGCATCTTCATTCCAAATAACTTCTTATCTTCAATAAAATAACGCTTGACATTGGAAGCATACCCAACAGAAAGTTTGACGTTCCTCATGAACTCAAAGAACTTGTCTTTCTCGGACTTAGTCAAAACAAATGAAGCTTGTGGTAATGCATTAGGTCTTGAAGGTCGTCGCACCAACCATGACTCCTTGCGTATGCCCATATTTTTCAGGTCTTTACGAGCATTCTCATTGTCTTTTATATTTTTAGGGATGTTAAGAATTGTTGCAAGGATGTTATCACACACAATTTTTTCAATATTCATGACATCCAAATTGTGTCGTAATAGTAGCTTGGACCAATATGGTAACTCAAACAATATACTTTTCTTCGCCCAGTTGGACTCTGCCTCTGTTCGCTTTCTTTTCCTGTTGAATGTATCCACCCATGACAGTACTCTTCTTCGCCCAGTTGGACTTTGCCTCTTTTCGCTTTCTCTTCCTGTTGAACGTATCCATTCATGACGGGCAGAAACATTTTTAAATTAAATTGGTGGATACATCAATTAAATGGGTAGAAATGTTTTTCTATTAAAGAGTAATGTTTCTTCATGAAAGAAATGGCAATAACGTCCTCATTAAGATGACGTTTCATGATGGAGGAAGGTTCAACATGTTCATGTCCTCTTTCCCATCTATATTAAAGGTATGCAAAGAAAGAAGTGTGTGTGGGTTCTGAGAGATCTTAGATCAATCCAAGCTATTTGGGTTGTGGAACAGAGGCATTTCCCACTGTGTGATTTGTCTCAAACTCATTGCTCAAACTCGTTGAGGGTATCTGTTGTGCATATCAGAGTTCAAGGAAGACAATCGATCCAAAGAGGTATGCTTCCGCTCCTATTCTCCTCTGTATTGTTGACCAACAATGGTATCAGAGCCAAATTCAAAGTCTTTCTTGGCTCATAAGAACGAATGTGATGTATATATTTCGCTATTTTGAAATTTTAATATTAGCAATTTGTGGTTTTTTAAAAAATGGTAAAATTTTTATTCTACTTTTTTGGCAATCTGTTCATACCATGAAAGAGTGCTCTCTGAGACGAATCCAACGACACATTACATGCAAAAAATGGACTCATAATAAGGCCTATAGAAAATTTTGAGATTTTCGTCTGAAAATGGCTCGTTGACGACTCGGGGTAGGAAGAAGATGGAAATTTTGCAAACCGGTCCCCCTGATTTTCATAATTTACAAAATGGCTCGGGGCTGAAGTGCAAAATATTGGGGTCATTTTGTAATTATTAGAAAAGTCAAGGAAGTTTATGTTATTTTCTACAAGTCCAGGCAATTGCCCATTTCCTTTTCCAGGCCCAAAGGGGCCTGCTCATCAGGCAAGTAGAGCCCCCAAGCAGGCCTTCTAAGCCTAGTCATGGCAGCTAGACCCAGCCTCCTTGACAAACCCAGATGGGGTCCAAGCAAAGCAGGCCGCCAGCAACGGTTGGTGGTGGTTGCTGGAGGTTGCCGGAAGCAGCGACCGGCACCGGCATGCAGATTTTTCGATGGACCCTAAAATTGTCCAAATAGTCATTTTAAGTTTTTTTGAACTTCTGAATCCATCAGTGGTATCAGGTTTGCCACATAAGACCTCTAAATATGATTTTCCATTTTTTAATGATTAATCATGTATATATATGCATTTTTTTGAGAATTTTGTGAATAAGATGGCTTGTTTTAATGCATGCTTTTGTAAGTGGGAGTACGTTGGTAGAATTATAGGTATTCTTACATACTCATGTGATAAGTTAGAAGGAATTTATCTTATAAATTCCTCACTTAACTACTTGATTAATATGTTGGATGCATATAATTATATATCTGGGATGTTTAACTTTGCATATGTTGATATGTTGATTTTATTGGAATAGAAGTATGTGAATTGATGATTGTATGCATAGCATACTTTCTCTTTTTATACCTTTTATGAAAATATTGTTAATTTATACAATGATGTAGCAAAGTATATTTTACATTATGAATAAGTGCTGAAAGGAACAATTAATGTCTCTTAGGTTACTTGAATCAGACTATATCAATGGCAACTAAGACTCTCTGGGTAGATCTTAGTCAAATAGACAAATTGGACGAGGAAAAACTATGAAATTTGGAAACTCAAAATTAAATATATGCTAGAAAAGCAAGAAATTTCTGATGTCCTAAATGTACAAATGGAGGATCCAGAAAAGAGAAGTCCTACTTTAGAACAGGTGAAAGCATATTCGAAATGGCGAAAAAGAAATTCCCATGCTCTCATTACGATGCTAAGCAGCATGAGAAATGATCTTATGTTTGCTTTCACCAGGATTACATCTGCCAAGGTCCTATGGGAAGCTCTGAAAAGTAAATATGGCAGCAGTTCTAGGGCTCAACTTAGAAGGCTCACCTTGAGCTTGAGAATTATAAGATGAACCCCGAACATATCATGAGGCAGCATATATTGGAAATGTCCAATACGATACTGCAATTACAAACTGCTGGCCATGTACTTTTAGATGAGCAACAAGTTGCCGCCATCATTCGGCCTCTTTCAGCTTCATGAGAGTATATGAAGGTGAATATGACTCACCATGATAGCATAAGGACTTTCGATGATATTGCACACCATCTACAATTGGAGGATGATCATTTGGTTATGGCCAAGCCCTCCTCTCAAGCTTTGGTGATGCAGTTTGGTTCTACGCCCAAAAGCAGTGGTTTTAAGTGTAAGTGGCACCAGAAATCGAAAGGAAAGCCGACCGAACAAAGGACTCAAGGCAAGGGTACCTAGCGCAAGCGTGGAAAGCGCAGGAACAAAAAGAAGAACATTAACAAGTTGAAGTGTTTCAACTATGGCAAACTGGGACACTTCGCTCGTGATTGCACTGAGCCGAAGAAGACTCAGGAGCAACGGACCACATAGCCCGAGAGGATAATGGTCCACTTCAACTGCCTATTTTGAGTGGGAGGAGTCAGCAAGATTCTTCGAAACCTTCATTGAGAAGGAGTAATGTCCAATTACTAAGCGCCGATGATTTTTAATCGAAGATGAGGCGCTTATGGTTTCTCCATTGGATGAGGATGAGCCTAAAATAGTTCCTGAGGTGCTCTCATGCCTTGCAAAGGATAAATGAAAAAAGGCAATGGAAGAAAAAATGGACTCTATGAGATCCAACCATGTCTAGAACTTAATTGATCTTCTGCCTGGGCGTAAGGCTATTAGGAATAAATGGGTTCTCAAAGTCAAACGTAAAGCGGATGGATCCATAGAAAGGTATAAAGCATGCCTTGTGGCGAAAGGATTCACCGAAAAGGAGGGTATAGATTATGAGAATACTTTATTCCCAGTGGTGAAATTTACCTCAATTCGTTTGATTCTAGCTATCGTCGCACATTTAGACCTCAAATTACACCAGATGGATGTAAAGACAACATTTCTCAATGGAGAACTGGATGAGGAGATCTACATGGATCATCCAGCTACTTTTGTAGAAGTAGGCCAAGAGGAAAAAGTATGTAGACTTAACCGCTCAATCGATGGATTAAAACAATGATTCAGGTAGTGGTATTTGAGATTTCATTGAGCGATATCAACTTTTGGTTTTTCAATGATCGATGAAGGCCACTGTGTGTATGTCAAAAGGTTCAAAGACAATTTTATGATATTATCTTTATATGTGGATGATATTTTGATAGTTGGAAGGAATAAGGAGTTTGTCGCCATTATTAAGGAATGGTTGTCCTCAGCTTTTGATATGAAGGACATGGGTAAGGCAAGCTACATTCTCGAGATAAAGATATCGAGAGATCGATCAAGAAAGTTGATATCTTTCACAAGAGACATATATCAACAAAGTATTTGAGTGATTTCATATGCAAAATTGCAATCCTATAAACACTTCTATCGCCAAGGGTGATGGCTTGAGCCTGAAAATGTATCCAAAGACCCTAGATGAAATCAATAACATGAAGAATATTCCTTATGCTAGTATTGTTGGCAGATTAATGTATGCCATGATATGCACCCATCCAGATGTTTGTTATGTCATAGGATTAGTCAGTCGATACCAGTCGAACCCATAACGTGAGCACTAGAAAGCTATGAAAAGAATTTTTAGATACCTCAAAGGCACTGCAAACTATATGCTCTGTTATCAAGGACATGATCTGCAACTACTAGGATATACAGACACTGATTGGGATGGTGACCTTGACAAGCGTAAATCCACATATGGATATATCTTCTCACTAAACAATGGAGTCATATCGTGAAGTAGCAAAAAGAAGTCATGTATATCATTATCAACCATGGAGGCTGAGTTCGTAGCAAGTTCAGCTGCAGTGCAGGAAGCAGTTTGGTTGAGAAGATTCCTACTACATCTAGAAGTCAGTGTATTAACTAATGGGCATGTACGATTATATTGTGATTGTTGAGGTATGTGCCCATAAATAAATGACATTTATTATTTGCTGAATAATTTAAGAAAATATGCTTTATAAATATCAAAAATCTCTGGATTATTTAAATGTGACTTTAAATATTGTATATTAGTGTTATATACATAGGATAATATTTAAAGTAAAATAATCTAAATTTGTCCATAATTATAAATTAAAGTTGCAATCGAGATCTTTAATTTAAAATTACTAGCACATTTCATTACATTCTGAATGAAACGATCTTATCCGGATTGTTGAAAATAAGATTATCAAAATGAAAGCGCTTTATATAATTTGATTATATAGGACTGGAATGCGATTAATTATGAATCTCTAATAAATTTTGTTGTTAGAATAGAGTATTCAAAATTAATAAATAATGGTCATATATGAATTGATCTTAATTCTGAGTAATTAATAGACTCATGTTTATTGTATTATATTTTTTGATATACCGGATAATGATACAGAAATATAGTGTCAAATTCTTGGTATATTAAAAATATAATAACATAAGTAGCCGGGAATATTAATATACAAGATGAAATCATTCCTTCGTAAAGAAGTCAGATGGACGATTCCCGTGTTGATTCGGGACTTGAATAATAAGAGTGCTCAATTTATGATTGAATTATAAATATATTATTCATTATAGAATCAATGGTACTTATGGATAAAGATATGATTAAAGAGGTTAACGGAAAATGCCTAGCTTTAATTATGAACCGTTTATGGATGATTGATTTATATGTAGTGACTATATCAATGGACGATTCAAATCCTTTTGAATATAATTAATTTTATAATTTTAAGAGTGCAGTTCCAAATTTTTAGTGGAGTAATTTGAAATTAATAATTTTGATTTTAATTAAGGTGTTAATTGAATGTCAAAATTATTGGAGCTTAAAATTATAATGTTCATAGTTCCTCTAGACAGCTCTATTAAATTATGTGAACTTTATGATGTTGGGTTGATTATTAAAATTTAAAATTCTAAATTAATTTTTATACAAAATTAATTGGATTAATTTCTATTTTAAATAATATGATTATTTAAAAATAAATTTAAAATTATTTTTAAATTTAAGAATATACTGTGTGCTAGGAATACATCGTAGGCATATTCCACGAGAAGATCTATGTAAAAATTATTTAGTTGTTGAAGAATATATATGGGATCGTGAGAGAGCCTTTCTCTCTCCCGTAACGTCCCATGATAAGTATATCAAAACTAACCATTGTTGGATTGATATATGTTAAAGTAATTCCAAGAGTTGAAAGTGATCTTCAAATTTTAATTAATTGATTAATTAATTAAAAAGGTTGGTAGTTATTATTCTCTCAGAATATAAGATTCATGAGAGAAAAATAATAGAGAAGAACATCGAAAAACAATGATCAATTACAAAGAGTTCTCTCCTTCAACTTTACTTTATCTCATGAGTTGAGAAGACAAAGTAAATAAAAACTCAGTTGTGTGATCTCAACCCAAATCAAAAGGAACGCCCGCTCGTTCGCGTTCATCATAATTTGGAGAACATTTGGAAAGATCAGTGGTGATCAAAAGGATTTGGTGATTCCAAGGTAGTATTGGTAGAGAACGAAAGGTCAATTTCTAAATCTCCTTATTATTCTTGTTATTAAATTAATACGGGTATAGATCACTAACTCAATTTTTTTAAGATATGTGATTTGATCCTTATCTTGCTTCCGCAAACATCTCAAAGTCATATTGAGATTACCATAAGTGATCACCAAGCGGCTATTGCACACACGAAGGACTCCAAATATCATAGTAGAACCAAACACGTCAATATCAAGTATAATTTTGTGAGAGAAATTGTAGCCCAGAACTTAGTGATACCAGAGTATGTCTCCACGCATAGGATGATAGCTGACCCTTTAACTAAGCCTGTCACAAGAGATGTGTTTATGGGTCATTTTAAATCCATGGGATTACGTCAGTCTTGACTGTATCACTTGTATTGTTATTTCATTGGCTCATATTGAATAAATATATTTTGATTTGGAATAAATCATTTGTGATATAATACTTGTTCATAAAGAAAACATGTATGTCATACGGATAAAGAGATTGGCCTACTCATACAGGCAATCGCCTTTGACATTCGGGGAATGTGCAAAGATGAGACTACTTATTTATCATACTCGAGGAGTATTAGATTTAAGTTTAAGTCTACTTGACTGACAATCATATTAAAGATCATCAATTACATGATCAAGGATTTTATTGGTAACCCTATACCCATAAGAAAGCCAGATATGAGACCTTGATAAGCACATAGAGATGGCAGCTATCAAGTGAGCTCAGGTTTATGCATAGTTATAGGAACTATGTGTATAAACTAAGATCTATACGGTGTTAGAGATGGACATACACTTTTTGTAAGATTGCCTCCACTGTAGAACATGAATCATACCATGTTTGCTAGATGCAACAAGTAAAGAAAGTGAGCAAGAACATCCTACTTTCTCACTGTATGAGTTCTTTGAAGGCTAGATGAGCTTTCTAGGAAGTCCTAAGGGATGTCTTGATATATCTTGAATGACAGTTCAATGTTTGCTATCTTGACATTTTAATAAAGGGTTATGATTAATATAACCTGGAGAGACTTGTCAGAAAAGCGGTTGGAACAGATAGGTATGATATGAGAAGTTGGACTAAATATACTATTTACATTAGTATCTACATGTCATTCTCTGGCCAAACAATCATATTTTGGTATGATTGTGAATACATGAAAGATGCACGCATATGTTAAGCATTTCATATGGGATTGAAAATGCTTAAATAATAATGTGACATAAGATTAGTCTGGGGTAAATCGAATTGTAATTTTTTTTGGGTTATAGCCTAAGTATCCCTAACAGGTGCATGGTTCAACTCCCATAAATGCAAGGATAACTCGCGAGTCGCATGAATCCATTTGGCTGTATGATTGATATCTAAGATCTTCTTTGTTTTTCATATAAATTCCATCGCCCATCATGTGTGAGGAGGAAATGTTGAACGTATCCACCCAAAAAAAAACGTTTCTTCATTAAATGGGTGGATACGTCCATTAAATGGGTAGAAATATTTCCCCATTAAAGGATAATCCTAAGAGGATGACGTTTCATCATGAAGGAAATGGTTCAACATGTTCATGTCCTCTTCCCCATCTATATAAAAGGAATGCAAACAAAGAAGTGTGTGTGGGTTCTAAGAGATCTTATATCAATCCAAGTTATCTGGGTTATGGAACAGAGGCATTTCCCATTGTGTGATTTGTCTCAGACTTGTTGAGGGCATCTGTTGTGCAGATCAGAGTTCAAGGAAGACAATCGATTCAAAGAGGAGACAATCGATCCAAAGAGGTATGCTTCCGCTCCTACTCTCCTCTATATTGTTCACCAACACTTCATATCTGAATTGTTTGGGTGTTTTAATGGGTAACAAAAATGTAAGTTGTTTAATCGAGAAACAATCTCCTCCCTAGAGAGTTCAACTGGTGGACCATGAGTTTTTGGAAACCCATCAAACTCTTTGCTATTTCACCGTCTATGATTTGGTCCTAACCAACGATGAGCACCAATGTAGCATCATTTGCAAGTAATGCCAACAGATGGTGTGTCATCGCCATAAATAAGACAAGCCTTGTATCCACAGGAAAATCACTGATAATCAATATAACCAAACCATGGCACGGAGGTTAAAGATCTCTTTTTTGTATGCATCATAAGTCGTTACTCCAACATTCCATAACTCCTTCAACTCCTTAATCAAAGGACGCATAAAAACAACAGTCCTTTCCTAGAGATTTAGGTTCAGGAATTAGCAAACTTAGAAACATGAAAGATTATTTCATAAGCTTCCATGTTGGTATATTGTATGGTGTCAGCCAAATACTATATTTACTACTCATCTGACCAAACGGATTAAAACTGTTAGAAGCAAGAGCTAGCCATACATTCTGACAATCAGCTGCAAAGTCAGGATACAAGTCGTCGACACGGTTCCATGCTTGAGCATCGGATGGATGAGACAAGTCTCCATCATCATCATGACACTCATGATGCCAACGCATGTCTTTTATAGTCTTTCGTGAAGCAAACAACCTCTTCAATCTAGGAGTAATTGAAAAGTGAAATAGTCTTTTGCGATGTACCTTTGTTTTCTCATTCTTATGTACATAACGAGATTCATGACACACAGGACAACATCTTCATCCATGAATACAAAATAATCATATTTGCACACATCATAAGTTTGATAACCCAAGCCTACATTAACCAACAAATGCTTCACTTCCCCTAACTTTCTCGGCAACCAAGTATTTGTGGAAAATGCATCCGCTAATAGTTCCAGAAGCATATTAAACGAGTGGTCGGATCACTTGTTTAAGACTTTTATATGCATGAGTTTAATTATAAACTCCAAAGAGGAAAATTTTGTGCACCCTTCATACAATCCACAATTAAGTTCTTCGAACATCTTATCATACCTTCTCTGATCACCATCATTCATCTCCTCAGAAGGAACATTGGTTGCATTCTATGCATGGACATAGTTTGGCCCAACTTCATCATGGATCACTGCTTCACTGCCTTCAGATTCTGAGGATGAGTCAGAATATTCCACTGCTACATGGTCAAGCTTACCATGTTTATTCCAAATGATATAAGTTGAGAAAAAACCATAAGTACAAATATGAGCTTGAATGGCAGGCAAGGTTTGCATGAGTATATTTGCACATTTGCGGCAAGGACATAATGTTTCACCAACGCTAGGAATTGGATAGCTCCATCCTTGAAATGTTGTGACACACGATTTGTTTCGTGAATCCAACTGCGATCCATTTCTGCAGGATAACAATCCAACTGAATAATTCAATTACCAGTTTCCTATTTACATGTCACCATGTCATCGTATCATATTATAACATTATATCATATCATGTCATATTATATCAAAACATGCCATATCATGTCAAAACATGTCATATCATGCCATATCATGTCGGAACATAGCGGACTGTAGGTGGCACAATTTTATATTAAAATAATAAACTTGATTTTCTTATCATAATCAGGCAATACATAGTATTGTATTAAAATATCATTACTAAGCATGTAAAGAGGTAGTGAAAAATCGAATATTATATACTTTCAACCATAAATTCTTAAAAGTCATATTTAATAATAATTTTTAAATCAATGATAATTGGCTTACTTGCCTCTTGTAGTGGATATTTATAAATATAATATCTAAGTTGATTGTTTTCAATAAATAGTTTCTATTTGTGAAATCAAGATTTTGAGAAAGATCATCAAACTAATTTTGTATCAATGCTATGCACTTAATTTCAAATTTTTGAGAGAGAATTCAATCCGATGGGTACTAATACAAAAGTGGAAAAGGTTGATGGATTTATTTTATATAATTTGAATTAATTATATAGTAATGTCATGCATTTAATTTCGAAGCTTCAAGAGGACTCAACTCAATGTGCACTAAAAGAAATTGATAGATTCGCTTCACATGGTTGAAATTAATTTTATATTAGTTTCATTAATTTTGAAGTTTAGATAGAGGATTCAATCCAATAAATGTATACTTAATGCAACAATGAAAAAAGTTGATGGGTTCTTTTTCATATAATTCAAATTTATTATATTAATGTCATATATTTGATTTTGAAGTTTTGAGAGGGCTTAATTCAATAGATGTACATTAATACAATAATAGAAAATTTTGAATTAATTTTATATTAATGCCATACAATTGATTTTGAAGGTTCAAAAGAGGATTAAATCTGATGGGTGCACACTAATGAAATAGTATAAAAGTTGATGGACTTATTTTTATAATTAAAATTAATTATATATTAATGTCATGCATTTGATTCTAAAATTTTAAAAATAGGACTTAATTCAATGCGTGCATACTAATGCAATAATGGAAAGAATTGGTAGGCTCATTTCCTATAATTTAAATTTATTTTTATATTAATACCAGGCACTTGATTCTGAAGTTCCAAGAGAGGATCATTCCGTTGGTTGCATGCTAATGCAACATTATGAAAAATTGGTTCTATTTGATGACAATAAAACAATAAACTTGATTTTCTTATAGCAATACATAGTAATGCATTAAAATATCATTACTGAGCATGTAAAGAGATAGTAAGAAATCAAATATTACATACTTTCAACCATAAGTTCTCAAAAATTATATTAATAAATATTTTTAAATCAATGATAATTTGCTTACTTACCTCTTATCGTTAATCCATACGTCCAGATGAATTATTTGGACTCCTGACACCTACACATAATACTAAAAATTTTAATTTTAAAAATTATAATGCTAAGTTAAATTTTATTAAACTATCAAGTCTACTTCTGGATCTAACTTGGGGCTCGAATATCTTTATACTTATTAGCCCAAATGAGGAAACACAATTTTTCGATAAACTAGGTCAATGTGGATCCTAACCTATATCTTCTCATGTTGGGCGAAGTCTGATTTAGGCTCCATAAATTAGGCCCAATCGGGCTTAATGGGCTGAATCAAGGCTAGTTCAACCCATGCCCTTTTCTTCTCTTTCTTCCTCCCCTGTTTCATCCCTTCACCATGCCTGCCGCACAATGGCTTGTCTGGCCCTCCCCTGGCCAGCCGACCACCGCCCCCCTCGTCGCCGCCCTTGCCGGCCCTTGAGTCTTGATGGTTTGGTGGCGCTATTGAATTTTTTATCATAATCAAGCAATACATAGTAATGTAGCTATTTAATTAACGGATGAATAGCTTTAGACGCTATTGATTTTATGACCAACTAAACATCAGTTTTAGCAACTTTATTAATAAGAACATTTTCGCCTGTTAAGCTAGATTTTGAAATTTTTGGCCTATGAGGTGAGGTACTTTGTTACCAAGTAGCATGATAAGTACTAAAACCAGCAAAAGTTACACTATTAATCTAGACCATATAGATTTACTGGTGTAAACGGAAAACAGTCCCTGCAATTCCTATCAATGGATTACAATGCGATCCATCAAAATATAATAGCTTTTATGGTTTAATCTAAGATCCAAAGAGTAGATGCAAATTTGATGGCAGAAATGTAGATTACAAAATCATTTAGTCTTTATTGCATAATGTAAAACTGAATTCCATGCATTTCAAATTAATCTAAATTTTCTTTTTCCATCAACATATTGCCTAAGAAGTTTATTCATAGGTTAACTGAAATAGGGCCTTTTAACCATGAAAAAACATGTGAGTTTAAATATGCCAACTTGGAAGAGAAGATAAATGAAGAAATTTTCACTCTTCAAGTGACAAAGCATGCATCCGTGACAAAGCATGCATGCATGCACCGACACTGAGAGAGCCTTCTTTTTAAATCCCTGACAGTCCAATGCTAACTATAAAACACTGAAATTAAAATAAAGCTCTAATTTAATTTAACAACATAATAGCATATTTGATGCTAATATTACAGGTGATGCCTCTGTATCATCACACTGTTGAAATCGAATCTTGTCATTAAAATAATATTAGCATCGATAGAATGAGTATGGCAATCATTCTTTATGGTAAGTAGACAAATCAAAACAACAACGTGTACCAAACTGAAATCTAGAGGGAATATTGGTGGATCCAATAAAATCAAAGCCGAGGTGATTTCTCATGCCCTTCTTGCCAGCCCTTGGTCCCGATGGCCTGGTGGCGCTCATCGTGGCCCATGGCCAAGAACTGGATCCGTAACTGTGCGGCTCCTGTTTCAAATCTGAGGGTCGCTGGGGCGACCCTTGCCTTTCCCAACCGGCCAGCCACCACCGAAGTCCTTCTAGTCACGCCGGCGACCCTCCCCTTTCCCGGTCAGCCAGCCACCGTCGGAGTCTCGCCCATCACTGGCCTTTGGGTCCCGATGGGCTGGTGGCGCCCGTCATGGCCCCATGGCAAAGAACAGGAGCCGCGACCGTGCGGCTCCATGTTTCAAATCTAAGGGTCGCCGAAGCGACCCTCCCCTCTCTCGACCAATCAGCCATTGTCGGAGTCCTCCCTATCACCGGCCCTTACCGGCCCTTGGGTCCCGACCAGTTGGTGGCACCCACCGTGGCCCCATAGCCAGGAACAGAAGCCACGACCGTGCGACCTCCTGTTTCAAATCTGAGGCTCGCCGGGGGTGATCCTCCCCTTTCCCGGTCGGCCAACGACCATCGGAGTCCCTCCGTCACTGGCCCTTGGGTCCCGACAGGTTGGTGGCACCCATCATGGGCCAATGGCCAAGAATGAGAGCCGCGGCTCCCTGTTTCAAATCTAAGGGGCGACCTCCCCTTTTCTGGCCAGCCAACCACCGTCGGAGTCCCCCCATCACCGGCCCTTAGGTCCCGATAGGTTGGTGGCGACTGTCGTGCCCTCATGGCCAATAATGGGAGCCGCACTATTGCGGCTCCCTGTTGCCAATCCAAGGGTCGCCGGGGGCGACCCTCCCCTTTCCCGGACCCTCCTACTTTCCCCCCTCTTTTTCTATATGTGTATAGAGTAGACGATGATGGCGATGATGGCAATGATAGCAACAAAGTCTCCCTTTCAGGGAGGTGACAACTTAGAAATAGGGTTTAACCCTTTGCAAGGCGTAGATAGAAATCAAGAAGAGGTCGTTATGGCAGTTAACTTTTATTTGGTATTCATTGTAGAAAATAAACTATTCATTGCTCAATATTTTTTTTTAAAAAAAAACTTTTGCAATAAATTAAATTCATTGCTAATAATTGAAGTTTTAACCATGCGTTTATTCGTTGCAGAAATTATAATTCATTGCTGCCAGTTTTTGTGTCAAAAATTTTCTTGCAAAAGTGAATATTATGTGGTGCTAAAACTTTCTGCAACATATTTTTTCAATAACCATGAATAAAATTCATAACAAAAGTCCTTCTTAATTATTTACGATTTTTTAACCATGAATTTTTGTATTCGTTGCAAATATCCGGTTTCAGCAATGAATTTTAAAATTCATTATAGAAAAATTCATTGCTGAAAGCCAAAAAAAAAAAAACTTTTGCAGCGAATTAAATTCATTGCTAATAATCGAAGTTTTAATAATGAATTTATTCATTGCAGAAATTATAATTCATTGCTAAAAGTTTTTGGCGTAAAATTTTTTTTCGCAAAAATGAATATTATGTGGTGCTAAAACATTAAATTGCAACATATTTTTTTAATAACCACGAATAAAATTCGTTACGAAAAGTCCTTAATTATTTACGAATTTTCAACAACGAATTTTTGTATTCGATGCAAATATCCACTTTCAGCAACGAATTTCAAAATTCATTGCTGAAAGCCAAAAATCTTGTAGTGATGGCAAGCGAAACCGAAGCTCCCCTCTCTCCTATCCTTCCTTGATGTCGGATCTATGAGAGAGAGAGAGAATGGGGAGAGAGAAGCGTCTAGGAGCAGAGGAGTTGGGAGCGGGGATCGGGATGCCAGCGGGGGCAAAGGAGGCCATCCGAGAGTAGAGTCCGAGAGCATAGGTTGACATGCCAAGGCCGATTTGCCGAGGCCGAGGTTGATCGTCCGAGGTCGAGGCTGGTTGAGGCTGAGGTTGATTTTTCGAGGCCGACTGATCGAGACTGGCTTTCTATCGACTAAAAAAGATCGAGGCCAAAATCAACTGAAAAAGGCCGAGGCCAAGGCCGACTGAAAAAGGCCTATGGGCTATCTAAAAGGGATTGAGGCCAGCTGAAAAAGATCAATCCGAATGACTGATTAGAAGGTCCGATTCGAGTGCAACCATCGTTGTCTTTTAGGGTTTATTGACCCGATCAGAAGGGCCTCCTAGGATATAAAAGGTGACCGACCTCATGGAGGCGGAGGTCAAGTATGGCTCGGGCTGGGATCAAGTATTCCTTCCGTGAAAAAAATATGCCGTCCAATAAAACGAAATATTTACGGCTGATTGGGTAACTGCCCGGATGGTCCAGTACTCTGATTTTTGGTCCTAGAGACAGGGTGATTTATGTCCTATAGTTCTATCTCAGATATGTCGGGCTTGACTCACGCTAGACTGATGTGATCATCCGCTTGTAATCAAAAATAAATAAATAAAATAAATTAAAACAAATATTTGCCATTTTATTTGTATATAAAATTACGACATCCTCACTCCACACTTGTTCCCATGCTCTGATTCGAAATACTTACAAAACCTCCAAGCATGCGCAGATGCTTCTGTTTTTTTCATCACAAGCCAGCAGATAAGCATATATATATATATATATATATATAACAAATCCAACAGGAACTCAAGACTTGATCATCATTCGTGATAGATAACGGTACCCATTTAAGTACTCCAGCCATGCATCCATCGATCCATCAAACGAATATGCCTCTCCTCCCCTCTGCTCCCAACGGTGGCGTCCGGTCATCTCCACCGCAGCTGGAATCCGGACTGTACCCGGTGTGCCGGCGTGTCTGAAGACGGAGCCCACCGCCGATGTGGATCGGGCTCCGCGCAGGTCCTCCCGAGCTCGACGAATCCCCACCGAGCGTCGACCCCGCCCTCCTATTCGTTGGATTCCGCTGAGCCGTATGCCGCTTGGCTGCCGGCACATGACCCCGGACCTTGGCCCTGGTTGACTGAGTCGCAGCCATGTAACTCGGCACCGCCGTCGTCTCGTCCCGAAGGTAGTGGACCGGATTAGATGGGCTTCGTCCAGGGTCCATCTCGACCGTCTTCTCCGACAAGTCGTCGGTGTTGGTGGCCGTGATATTGGAGCTCTCAGGTGGCACCGGTGGAGCACCGCGCCTGGCCTGCCACTGCTGGTGCCCATCCATCGTTCCAGCCAGTTCCAGCCCCACTGGGGCTTCTCTGACTTCCAGTGCTGCTGCTAAAAGTATATCGAGGTGAAGTGTACAGCACTACATTGAGTACATACTAGAGAAAGCTGAAGCGAGGAACGGATACCTGAGAAGTGTAAGCATAGGCAAGGGCTTTTTCACGACGGATGGCGGCGTCTTGCTTGCGCTGGGAGTTGGCCTTGATGGTTTCCTCGCTTTTGCGGCTTGCGTCCCAGTCTCTGAAGCCAAAGTCCTTCGAGGAGGGGCTCTTGATACCGATGGGAAGGCCTCCTTGTTCTGCTTCTTCATCCTCGTATTCTTCTTCCACGGCGAAGTCCTGGTGGTGGTGGTCACGGCCTCTTCTTTTGATGTGGTCGAGATAGTCGGAGAAGGGGCCGTGGAGGAGGACTTTGGTGGCGGTGGTGGAGGGCGGGCGGGGAATGAGGGGGCTGAGGGCGTGCTGGGAGGCCTGGAGGCGGCGAGCGCGGACGCGGGCCTGGACGCGGACCAGGGCCTGCATGCAGCGCATCGTCATCTGGGCCTGCTTGCGGACGTGGTGGCCTCTGACCAGGGCCTGTAGCCGCACCAGCCCTCTCAACGCCCGCAGGGCTCTCCGGGCCTGCACCGTGCCGTCTTCCCCATGTTAAAATGGTTCACTATTTCATCCGTTTTTCAAGGGGCGAAGCCACCCGGCTCCATAACGGAATACAAATCAAGATAGAAATTCGATACAAAATAGTTCAGTCGGAGATTGACGCGCAAATGTATTAAGATTACTGGCTCTGCCTTCTAATTTCGTCCTTGTATGTAGGCCGCTGCGGTTAGCAAAAATTTATTATCTTCACAGGGCCACGGATTTAAGCCGGCTAGGCCTTGATCTTCTGATTTAATAATGCTATCATTTAGCGTGATGCGTAGAGAGGGTAATTTCCTTCTTTCACCTGTCCTCACATGATCCGCCACAGATGCGATTGGGATGGAGCGAGATTGAAAAAATTCAGGACAGAAAGAGTTCTCCAACCCCGCAGATACTCAATTCTCATCCTACAGAATCTTTATATTGTTTTATATTATTCAAATATCTTTTTCTATTTATGTTATAATCATAAATTTGTATATTATGTCTTTTTTAAGATCATGATTTAACATATTTTTTACGAATTAGCTCATAATGTTTATATGTTTTGATGCATATATTTAAATCTATACATAAGAAGCTTGATGCTTAATTTTTATTTTTTAAAATTTTAAAATATAGTGGGATCAAAATAAAAATAAATATTTTATTATCAAAATGTGTTCGGTAAGGATGAGGATAATCGTAGGAATAATCATGGGATTTTATTAATACTAAGAGGTGGAACGTCACAAGGATAAAGATTTGTATGGAAATAAGTATGAAGAGGTTAAAATAGTGACAGAGCTATACCTACATATAATTTGTTGGCAAGATATAAATTAGGCTATCAGCTGGTTTGGATTTTTTTTTTTTTTTTTAAGTTGAAAGGTAACGGTTTCCGTTACCAAGAGGAAAGGTTTTTACTCCACACGAACGGGAAAAAATATTGGCACCAAAAGCTAGCTCAAAAAGTATTGAATGAGTTTGTTTTGGACATCTCATTTAACCAGAGATCGTTCTCTACCATCGATTTTCAAAGAAAAGCCTTCCATGGATAAATGGTACAAGGGATGAGCCAAAATTACGGTTTTAATAACGTTAACCGATTAGCATTTTGTATCATATTTTATTCTCCATTCCAAAATGCAGAGTTTCATTCTGCCTAAGAAATGTCTTTATACATCATCTTCGTATATGAAAATGTGCATCGAACATGAGCATTAACTGTGCACTTGAACGGCAGCGTGCTTCATACGTGCGCTCGCATGAGTGCACAACCAATGCATGCATTCGATGCACATCTTTGTGCATCGAAAGCTATGCAAAGACTTTTTCTTTACCTAATGAAAATATCAATGGCTCAGCCTGTAAGCCAGCTTTTCTATTAGGAAAGCCTTTGTGCACCTCGCAATGTAGATCGCATGCAGTGGTTAATCGGTGCATATGCGATCATGCATGATCAAAATAATTTTATTTTTTTATGCACACATTTGGTGCACACTTCTCTACTACGCACAATATATTAAGACTTTTTCTATCAAAAAAAAAAGTTATGCACCATGCACGTGCAAAAATACCTGCACCATGATTGATTTACATACATGCACACATGTATCATGCATGCAATACAAATGATAAAATATTCTCACTTTCATACATAGTGTACGCATCTTGCACCGCATATGGTGTACAAAGCTGAACTCTCTATATCATTCGGATTAGTTCTTGGGCTGTGAAAATCTATTGCATTGCTTTCAGTAGTATTTCAAGCAAGCAAAAACATAGAACGATGAAAAAAAAAATCTTTCGGCACCACATATTTAGTTCAAAATAGCGCATGCTAATTGACTGTGCATGCATGATACATAAAAGATTAAAATTATTATTGGCATATGCAATCGTTTGCACGATTAATCATCACGGCCGGCGCGCATGATGTGCACCACCCCGTATGCACAAAGTCCGTTCAGACCGATGAATCATGTAACGTAATTCCCTTCGAGCAAACGCGATGGTGCAGCGTCGCCATAAGAAAGATTCGAGATGGAACTTCCAAAGTCGTACCAACAGAATAAAAGATAACATAAAGCAACAATGAAAGGGAATTGACATTCAAAGGCTAAAACAACCACAAAAGCATTAAATGTTCGATTTGATTTAAATATATCCGCTTCCCTTATTTTATTATAATTGAAGGGTTATTCATCTGAACGATGATGATTTCTTAAGGCCTACTGTAACGAAAACAAGCCAACTAAAAGCAAAATGGCGTGTCAGATGGGTGACGAGAGACCGAGTCCACATTGTAATATCCGTTGCAAGACCAAACCTGACCCATGGCTATCTGGACCCGAGACCTAAGTAATCACAGCCCGTGGGTCTACCACGACTTTTCCGCAGCCCACTGGCGGATAGAAAACCAGGGCCATGCTTAAAACGACGGCTGTTATAATAGAATTATAACTGCTATAATATCCATGTTAAAAGAGTTGCTGTAAAAATCCATTCTCCCATTGATTGAGGACGCAACAGCCTTCATCCAGGTAATTCTTATGAAAAACTTTTCGACGTCCAACTCATTAAATGTTCTTAGCCAATAGATTAATCAAAGGAGAAGGCTCTTGTAGAAATACATCACAACGGCCTTTTGCTTCGAGCTGTGAAGACTTAATTGTATTCGAGAACTTAAAGCATTCATTGATTTGAACGTTAGAAGAATTTCTATACTTTCTATACGAAGACTGTCTCCATTCGAACCAAAAACCGCTATCCAAATTCTAGCGAAAGAACGAATTTTTACAGCAATAAATAACAAAAATAATAGCGGTAATAGTGATTTTGCATACGCCCATTGCACACTTTTATTTATTTTTTTTCACAAAAAAAAAAAAGCAATGGTAGATTCATCAAATGTGATCATCTATCCTATGACAATATTGTGGTGGCCGCCATCTTGTTCTTCAAAACTATTTCAATCGGTTTAGATAGGGGTATGATTTTGAAGAGAATAGAATTATTAATTATGAGATTATAGGATGGCAGGCAGCACCGAAAAAAACCATAGATGTTAAGGGATGCCGCCGGGCAAACGTGGTGGCCATAAGAAAAACTCTGCATCTCTGAAGCGAAGTTAATGACGAATCGGCAACCAGCTACGATCGAAGGCCATGTTCATAGTTTTCTTTTTATTCTTTTTCCCTGATTTCTTCGTATACACGTAACCTAGGTTTTTTTTTATTCATTGATCGCCGATAAAGATGATTTTTTTAAAAAAAAACGGAAAGAAATGATGCATGAGATGGGAATCGGCGGCGTACCAGGTAGCCGCGGTAGTAGGACTGGATGCGCACCGCCGCTTTCTCTTCGCGGGAGAGCCGCCCGTACCCCGCCAGCCTGACCACCTTCGCTGCCGCCTCCGCGGCGGCGGCAGCGGCCTCGGCCGCCGCTGCCGTCGCCGCCGCCACCGCTATCGCGTGCTCCTTGTCGACCTCCTCCGCCGCCCCCAGCGACCCGCCGTCGTCGTTCGTGGCCTCGGGCGAGGTCTCCGCCGGGAAATGCTCCACCGACACTATCTCCGGCGCCTCATTCACCTCCGCCTCCACCTCCACCTCCCTCTCCCTCTCCCTCTGTCTCTGAAAACAAAACAGCGATAGAAAAAGTTCAATTTCACATCCAATTTGGACGGTGGGGACGATGGGGGAGAGACGGACGGACCCTTCGGTCGATGTCTTTGGAGGAGGGTTTGAAGACTCTCTTGACGGTTGAGAGCCAGCCGGTCTTCTTCCCCATTCGCGCGAGGATGCTGGTTTCGATTCGCGGCGTCGCGATTCTGCGTCAAACTCTATGGGATCGCGGCCATGGGTGCGTCGTATCGAGGATGGACGGAACACGGGAGGGAGGAAGAAAGAGGCGACGCTGCGGCGGTGGAGGACGGGGGTGGGTGGGCTAATAAATGCAATGCCGATCGCATTTATCGTCCGTCACGGGACCGCTACGGCCAGCGCATCCGGGGGTGTCCGAAGGATATTGCGAAAAAAAATCGAAAAATTAAAATATAGCGAGAATGAAAAAGCGGTTGACTAAGCTGCAATGCCTTACGAGCGGCTGCTTTGGCGTGGCTGTCTTCGGATTGGCTCCACTGCGGCAGGGGGAAAAATAGGGCGAGAGATAGAGAGGGGAGGGAGGGAGGATGAATCCTAGTCGATGACGTGCACAAATTAAATGCGGGGTCACGGATTGAAATCAGTCCGTGGTTGGAAGGTGGAACAGTCCTTGGATGACTCATGATCGGTATTTGGACGCACGGGTACATTGCATTTCCACTTGGGCATGGGCACGCTGCAAGCTAGCACGTGCACTGGCTTTTTTTTTTTTTTTTTCCTTTTACACAGGCTCAAAATAAGGCATGTTCCAGTAAAATTAAAATTAAGATCTTGTTTGTTTTTTTTTTTTTTTTTTTTACAAACGGATGATTACATATTCTAAATTGGTCAGATTTAAAATATTATAATATAATAATTGAAAAAGAATAAGAGGGTAAGGATCATCCTGATTTCATCTTCAATTACAAGAGTGAGAAGCCACTCTGGCAGCAATCTAGTCAGCGACTCCGTTGGCTTCACGATAGATGTGGCGAATCTGGATATTAGTAGCTTCCAAAATCATAGAGCGAATATCACCCAATAAGAAAGAGTAGGCAAATAGGAGCTGGACTCCCGCTGAATCCAACGAATCACGGTGATAGAATCACCTTCAATGATGAGAGCGCCGAGAATACGAATACATAGATAACCTGCCAAGCCGCATGCAGCTCAGTCTGAGGCACAAAAGAATTCAGCAAACCAAACCTTCAGCTGCCAGCATCATCCACTCGCATCACGAATAACAAAAGCTGATCCAATACTTTTACGAACACTCAAATTAAGATCCTGTTTAATGGTAGCTACTGTAGAGACTGTCATCAGCTCATGGAGATTTTGTCATCAGCTCATCCAAAATCATCGTCCACAAACAGAACTTCAAGCCCGGCTACTAGCAAATTTTCTTGTTTCTTAACGTTCTTATGAGATAGTTGTTGGACAGCAGCTATTCTAAATACATTCTAAGGAAAAATTATCACCGTTGAACTCATTGATAAACATATGGTACAATACATGAATGACAAACTAAAGATGATTTAATTGTGTATGTACGATTTAATTAGAACATATTATTAAATTAATAAAATATTTATTTGAAGTAGAGGAGGGTCACAATTTCAATATTTCCATGTATCATTCCAAATCTAACCATTTTTTTATGAAAATTAGCGAACATCCACTTGCTATTGTTTCTCTTTTGTACTTGCAAGATAATGAAAGATATAATCCCAGTGCATCTTTATAAAAATTTATATTAATTATGTATTTTTTTCCTTCTTATTTATCAGACAGTCCTTAATCATATACTTGCTGATTATCTAACAAAATTTAATAGATGAATTCACATTTTGGCAAGAAGTATTTATTCTTGTAAGCTCTTGTTTGCTTGTTCATGGCTACTTTCGTAGTATCATAAAAGATGACCTATGTACATATTAATAAAATTTTTATTATCATATCAAAATATAAATTTATTATTAAAAAAAAATATCATAGAAATTATAAATAATAAAGCTGGAAGGTAAGAGTTATACGAAGTTCATGGTGAGAAGCAATCAAACCTAAAGTTCAACAAATTATCACATATTCTCACTGATATCCAGTATGTACGATAATTTCATCAAACTAAATTATGTCGAATTCATTAAGGAAAGGAAAAGCAACATGTAGATTGTAGAGCATAGTTATTAATTAATAGTCCAAAGTATAAGAGAGGATAAACAAACTAAACAAATTGAATAATGTTGCTGCAAAAATTCATTCTTCGACTTAGGGGCAATGCACGTCAGGATCTGAATAACATTTTTTTCATTCGGATGAACTGCAAGACAATTTTCACACAAGAATCACAGAGGATGATCCCTGTGAAAGACCATTTAACGCCCAAACCAGTGAAAATTCTGAGCAAACAGATGAGAGAAGAAAGCTCCAGCAAAAGAATCTTCCTTCTTCATATGATTTTTCAAGAGCAATAACCTTTGCTTGAGTTTTCTTTGGAATTAGATTGCCTTCGAGAGCATACCTGGAGGGTCTTGGGACTTGATATTTGTACGCTGTCGAGAAAGTGAGCCGATACCTGATTTTTTGGACGCATTTTAGAGAGTTGGCATCGATAAGGCCGGAATCCCAACGGTTACAGGGATGAAGTTGATGGGTGCTTTATCGAAAATTTAGAATCTCGTTGATCATGGACGAAGTGCTGTATTTGGTTCCCATTTTCGTTTTGAGAAGCTCATTCCGCGATTTTTGTGATCACGGTGGTTCATCCTTCGAGATATCTGGCATGGTTTGAAGTAGTAATGACGCTTATGTTGAAAGGATAGGATCGATCCTAGTGAGGTACTAAGATAGCTTGATCCTGTCAAGGTTCGGATATAGCTCAACCTTCCGAGGCACTAAGATAGCTCGGTCCTGTCGAGGTTAATACAATATAATTAAATATTTATATTACATGCATATGAAAAATGGTGGTGTTTTAAATACCATTCCAAATAAATTTGGTTTTGCTATAAGCAATTCAATGAATGCAAACCAATGTTATTATTGAAGGTGATTCTATCATTATTATTCGCTGGATCCGGCAGGAGCCCATTTTTCATATGCCGACCATTCCCTTACTGTGCGATATCCGCTCTATAGTTTTGGAAGCTCCTTATACCCAGATTCGTCATGTCTACCGTGAAGCCAATGCAATGGCTGACTGGATTGCTGCCAGGGTGGCCTCTCATTCAGGTAGCTGGAGTTGAAATAGGGTGATCCTTGTCCTTCGATACTTTCTCAGCTTTTGTACTTTGATATATCGGGTATGACTCATCCTAGAATGGTGTAATTATCCATATGTACAAAAAAAAAAAAAATGCAAACCAATGTTGAATTGGCATCCAATCTATCAATTAAGCAATGCGAAATTTCTACCGTAAAAGTAAATAGAAGGAATCCAACCTAAAACTATCAAGATTTGGACCTAAAATCTTTGATCAATAGCATTGATAACCACTACAATTAAATGCAAAGAAAATATATTTTAGCCATTAATTAATAATAACAAGAGTAGCTCAAACATTTAGGAAAGCTTCAAGCTTCCTCAATTCTCGTACAACCCACTTACAAACAATTCAAGAGGTTTGTCTTGAACTCGAAATGACTTTTTTAATTGTGCGATCCAACCACGGTTATCTTACACTGCCAATTAAGAAACACTTGGCAGGCATCAATTGGTTTTAATTACAGGGCTAAGCCCTTAACCTCCCATCTTATTGGAAGACCACATGCCTCAACAACTTATTTTACAGTCCAATTGACCCATAGTCGGCCTCTACATTATATCACAAGAGAAAAAAAGTACAGTAGAAATGCAAAATATGATGTTGATTCAACCAGCAAGGTTCTGACTACTGAAAAATAGTCTGACACTTCCTGAGATTTAAGCTGGGTAACTTGAGAGATATAATGCTTCAATGGTCCCTTTGCTAAAGGCAAAAGAGCTTCACCACCAAACCATCTTGAATTATTCCCCAACCCCCACCCAAAAGCCAGAAAAAAAAATTTATTATAGAAAACCGAAAGTTTTGTAAGAGGGAATGAGTGCTGTTGTTCTAATTGGAACATCAGTGGATGGTGCTTCCTTCCATGCGAAGATAAACATAGGACCGGAGACTCGCAATAAGGTTGGCCATTTGTAGCTTTCCTCAAGTCACATAGCGCTTTGGTGAGGAATCGCCATTAATCTAAGAATGATTGATCACCTTGAGAGCCCACCTTAGATGAGGATTACGACTGGACAACGAAGTTGGACAATCCCCATCACGTGTCAGTATACTGCAATCCAGTGATATAAAATCGAACCATTAATTATCCTTCGTATTCCGTCTGCTTCGTTAACAAGTTGAAGTTCACATAAAAGTCTCATCACATCTGAGACGATTCGATTCACAAGCTGGTGGTTGCATTTAGTTAACTTGCAAGCGATACATAAATGATTAGTTCGGCAAACTCTTTTGACAAAAGGGTGTAATTCTCTCCGCCTCGGTTGGAAAGATTTGCTGGTGATATGGTCTTTTTCTTTTCCTTTTTCTAGTCTTTGTTATGGCGAGCAACTGGCAGCAGGCGTTTCACCATGGAGGAAATCAGCAGCTAAAGACTTCAATGGGACCCATCCATGGTGTCTTTCTACATTGGACCTGAAGGAGAATTTTTATTCGGCCCGCAAATATTGCTTAGTAGCCTTTTTTTATTATTAAATTTGTTGGGAGGTAAAATCATCATTGCATTAATATTTGTGCGAGAAGGCTAAGACCGACCTCCTCCTTTCATCTCCCCTGAGCTTCCAATAGCTCGGCCTTCCCGGGCTTCCATAGCTCGGCCCTCCCCGGGCTCCCGTAGCTCGGCCTCTCCCGAGCTCCCATAGCTCGGCTTCCCCGAGCTTCCAGTAGCTCGCCTCTCCCAAGCTCCCATAGCTCGGCTTCCCCGAGCTTCCATAGCTCGTCTCTCTTGAGCTCCCATAGCTCAGTTTCCCCGAGCTTCCATAGCTCGGCCTTCCCGGGCTTTCGTAGCTCGGCTTTACTGGGCCCCCATAGCTCGGCTTCTCCCGAGCTTCCATAGCTCGGCTCTCCTGAACTTCGTGTTGTTCGTTTCCCCCGAGCCTCCATGGCCCGGCTTCACTGGACGACCCACGATCCAATACCCACCTCCGCGGAACCCGACGCGGGAGAGCCTGAGCCTACTATAATGGCACCCTAGGCAAGGAATCATGCTGAGAAGTGGTCTAGAACCTATCAAGGCCGCCTGAGACCTACCCATCTACCAGATTTCAAGCCATCAAGAAAGCTCTCCCAGCCGTCGATCCCCTAACGGACAAGATACGAATCCCAACAGCCCCACAACGGCCTGATTCGATCCACTCCTGTATCTTAACAACCTCTGAACCTTCCAGAAGACGCTTAAGATCCAGGTGACAGCCTATAAGTATCACACTCACAGATTCCCTCAGGTACGCGCGTGCTCACACCCTCACTCCCACTCTCCTTCTCTCTGGCTGCTCGTCGGTGCTCTCGCTCCCCTAGAGCTTCCGATTGGCTGATCCCGGAGAGACTCTCCAGAGGGATCCACCTCCCCATTTTTTGATTGATCGCCGATTTCCTCTCACTGACTTGAGTGTCGGAGGGTCTTCCGCGGAGGGCCACCCCCAACGCCTCTCGCGCGAGGACTTGTGTGCAGGTCCGCCCCCCTGGAGATCGACTGCGCCCGAGTCGGAGGACGGATCCCGGCGGCAACAGATTGGCGCTAGAGGAAGGGCCTCAAGTCCCATTAAAACTTGAAGAAAGGAGACAAGGATCCTAATCTGGAGTAGAACCTCTCTGATGGCCAATCGAAGAAGAGCAACCTCTGAAGCTCAAGATCAGGTCGCTTCCCAGAGGCCTGATCCGACGAGCGGTGTAGCGCCGCAACCACCTCCAGTCGAAACCCCGTCACCGCCTGCCATCCCGGTGACCCAGGACCAGTTCACCTCGCTGGTCCAACAAGTTCAGACTCTGACCCACCTGGTCCAGGAGCGCCTTATGGCTCCTCCTGCTCCACACTTTCATAAGGAAGCGGCGGTTCCTTCTTCGCCGGCGACTTTTTCCTCCAGTCCGCGCAAATCTGCGAACCCCCCACATCGACCTAGAGGGGACAAGCCAGTCCCACGAGGCGGTCACGACAGAGATCCTCCCAGATCTCGACAAGCCGGTCTCTCTCTCCGGTGACCTCCCACCATGATTCAACGCCGTCTCTGCGATCTTCTCGCCCAGTTCCTCCTCTGGCTGGCAAAGAGGAGATCAGTCGTCAGATCCAGGAAATGCGTCAGGAGCTGGACGCCGCCAAGCAGGCCCATCCGCCCCAGCCCAAAGCGGAGTAGGGCATCCCTTTCTCTAAGGGGATAATGGAGGAGGTGATTCCCTCCCATGTCAAGTTACCAGCCGTCGAACCTTACCACGACTCTTCTGACCCGGACGACCATCTTAGCAGCTTCCGGTCAATAATGATGTTCCACGAAGCATCCGACGCGGTCCTCTGCCGCGCTTTCCCCTCCACCCTCAGGGGATCTGCCCGGACCTGGTTCAATGCTTTAAAATCAGGTTCCATCGATTCATTTGATGAGCTGAGCCGCCTTTTTATCGGTTAGTTTGTCAGCAGCCGCCGCCACCGACGAAGATCCGACTCCCTCTCTGAAGTTAAGCAGAGAGAGGGGGAGTCCCTGAGAAATTATCTTGGCCGTTTTAATAAGGCCATGCTAAAGGTGGACCACCTTAATCACAAGGTGGCTATGTCCGCCCTGGCGGGGGGTTCACGAGGTGGCTATGTCCGCCTTGGGGGGGAGTCTCGAAGGAAAGCGACTTCTACCTGGCTATGGAAGTCAGTTACCCCCCTGCCTCTCGGATATGATGGCCCTGGCGGACAAGTATGCTAGGGTCGAAGAATCGCGAAGAGTTGCCCACACTGAGCAGGCAAAGAAGAAGGAGCCCAAAGTCCCCGATAGGCACCGACCCGCCCGGCGACCAAGTCCACCTCGCCGCCAGAGAGTCCCTCCGCTGCCGCCAAGGAATCGCTCCTGGAGCTCTCCCAGACGATTCGACCACTACACTCCACTGACCGTGCCCCGGGCGCAAATCCTCATGGAGATAGAGCGCCAGCTTCCCCGGCCAGTACCTCTCCAAGGGAACCCGACCCGAAGAGATCCCACCAAGTACTGCCGTTACCACCGGGAGCATGGCCACGACACTGAAGAATGCTGGCAGCTGAAAAATGAAATCAAGAGGCTGATCCAGCGGGAGCGACTGAATCAGTTCAGGAGGGCACCCGAGCCACAGCAAGGAGGTGACCGCCAGCCCGAGCTTCAACAACCTCCTCCGCCGAATCCGCCCATAATCGGTCGCATTAACATGATTGAGGAGGCCGGCGGATCGAACCCCAGGGGCGACAGTGAAGGATCGGCGCCAAAGAAGGCATGGACGGGCGAGCTCTCCTTCTCCGACGATGATCTCCAAGGGATACAGCTTCCCCATGAAGACGCACTAGTTGTATCCCTCAATCTAAATAACTATGATGTAAGCCGAATCCTTGTTGATAGTGGAAGTTCGGTGAATGTTTTGTACCTCGGTGTGTTTGCCAGGATGAAATTACTCATGGAAAACCTGCGAACCATGGATTCCACTTTGATGGGATTCACTGGCGATGTCATCGTCCCAGAAGGGGTCGTCACCCTGACAGTCCGCACGGGAACCTGGCCCCTTGTAGCCATTATCCAGATAGACTTCCTAGTAACCGATCTCAGATCTCCATACAATGCGATATTCGGCAGGCCCGGCCTAATATCCCTCAAGGCAGTTGTCTCCATCCTGCATCTGTCCATGAAATTTCCCACTGAGCAAGGAGTTGGAGTTGTTCGAGGAAGTCAGGCCATGGCTCGGTAGTGTTTCGTTACAAGCCTTCAGTCTAGAATGCCGGAGGTTGATGGGCTGGACGCCCGGGAAGACTTCGCCGAACAGCGAGGAGAACCGGCAGAGGAATTGGAGGAGGTGCCATTGGATGAGGCTCATCCTGACCGAACTATAAAGATTGGGTCCCTGCTCAAGGGAGAGTCTCGGTGTAGATTGATCAGGTTCCTCCGAAGCAATGCTGACATCTTCGCCTGGTCCGCCTCTGATATGCCTGGGATCAGCCCCGAGGTTCTCGTCCATCGTCTCAACGTGGACAAGATGTATAGGCTCGTCAAGCAGAAAAAGAGGAGCTTCGCTCCAGAACGACAAAGGGCCATTGAAGAAGAGGTAGACAAACTCATCAAGGCTAATTTCATCCGGGAGGTAAATTATCCGAGCTGGCTATCAAATGTCGTCATGGTGAAGAAGTCGAACGGCAAATGGAGAATCTGCATCGACTTCACCGACCTCAACAAAGCCTGCCCGAAGGATAGCTTCCCCCTCCCCCGGATCGACCAGCTTGTGGACGCCACATCAAGTCACCAGATGCTGTCATTCATGGATGCCTATTCAGGCTACAATCAGATCCGAATGGCCCCTGAGGATGAAGAAAAGACCGCCTTCATAACCGACCGAGGTACTTACTGTTACCGTGTCATGCCTTTTGGTCTTAAAAATGCAGGTGCGACCTACCAGAGGCTGGTCAACAAAGTATTCAAGGAGCAAATCGGCCGGAATATGGAGGTGTACGTGGACGACATGCTGGTCAAGAGCAAGGAGGCATCACAGCATGTCGAGGACCTCACAGAGAGCTTTGCAACGCTGCGCAAGTACGGGATGAGACTCAACCCGACCAAATGCGCCTTCGGCGTTAACTCCGGAAAGTTTCTTGGCTTCATGGTCTCCCAGCGAGGTATCGAAGCTAACCCCCAGAAGATTCAAGCTCTCCAACAAATGGCGCCCCCTGCATCTGTCAAAGAGGTCCAGCGCCTAACTGGGAGGATAGCGGCCCTCAACCGCTTTGTGGTGCGGTCGGCTGAGAGATGCCTCCCCTTCTTCAAAACTCTTCGATCGGCCAAAAACTTCCAGTGGACTCCCGAATGCCAAAGGTCATTTCAAGATCTCAAGAAGTACCTCGGCTCGCCCCCACTTCTTAGCAGTCCGGCCCCGGGCGAACCCTATTCTTGTACCTGGCTGTTTCAGAGGGTGCGGTTTGTTCGGTGCTGGTCAAGGAAGAAGGCAAAGTCCAGAAGCCGATCTACTATGTCAGCAAGCTACTCCACGATGCGAAGATAAGGTACAGCAGAATTGAAAGATGGTGTTGGCCTTAATCACCTCAGTTCGAAAGCTGCGACCGTACTTTCAAGCACATTCCGTGACGGTCTTGACCGACCAACCCATCAAGGCGGTAGTCCACCGTCCCGAGGCATTGGGGAGAATGACCAAGTGGGCCATCGAGCTAAGCGAGCATGACATACATTTTCAGCCTCGTCAGCCATCAAAGCCCAGGTGCTAGCCGACTTCCTCCTTGAGTGTACCATCCCGGAGGACGGTTCTACCCCAGACTCCCCCGAAGAACCAAAAGCTGGAGCCCGGTGGCTCCTCCATGTCGACGGGTCATCTAATGCCTATCGCTCCGGTGCGGGACTGGTTCTCACCAGTCCGGAGGGGATAACCTTCGAATATGGCGTCCGATTCTCCTTTCTGGCCTCCAACAATGAAGCCGAGTACGAAGCCCTATTAGTCGGCCTCCGAATCGCCCGCAATCTAAAGGTGGAGAAACTCAGTGCCTTCACCGACTCTCAGCTGGTGGCCGGTCATATGCGAGGAGATTTTGAAGCCCGGGAGCCGAACATGATTCGATATCTCCAGGAGGTGCGGAGTCTGCTTCCCCATTTTATTGAATTTGAAATCATTCGGATTCCTAGATCCGAGAATGCCCGCGCCGATCTACTCTCTCGATTGGCGACCGCGGAGTCGATGAATGCCGAACAAAAGTTCCACTTGGAGACTCTGGAAAGGCCCAGCATTGTGGAAGCCGATCGAATAATGCAAGTTGAGGCCGAACCATCATGGTTCGACCCTATCCTCAAATATCTCAAAGAGGGGTCGCTCCCGTCTGACCGGAGAGAAGCTAGAAAGCTGAAGCAACAGGCCACCCACTATGTGCTGATCGACAACCAGCTTTACAAACGGTCCTTCTCCATGCCACTGCTCAGGTGCCTTCGCCCGTCCGAAGCAGATTATGCTCTATGCAAGGTACATGAGGGGATTTGTGGCAACCATCTGGGAAGTCGGTCCCTATGCCACAAGGTACTGCGACAAGGCTATTACTGGCTGACCATGCAGAAGGATGCGGACGACCTAGTCCGAGCCTGCGACCCATGCCAGAGGCATTCAAGCATCCAAAGGCTCCCCTCCGCCGAACTAGTTTCCATATCCTCTGCCTGGCCTTTCACCAAATGGGGGATGGACATCCTCGGCCCATTCCCGCTTGCCACTGGATAGCGGAAATTCTTATTTGTCGCCATTGATTACTTCACTAAATGGGTCGAGGCGGAAGCGGTTGCACAAATAACCGAAGCGCGGGCCAGAGACTTTGTATGGAGGTCCATCATCTGCCGATTTGGCCTCCCACATACCATAATCACCGATAACGGTAAGCAGTTCGATAACTCCAAATTCCGCCAGTTCTGTGAGGAGCATGGAATCCGTCACCACCTCACCTCGGTCGGGCATCCACAAGCCAACGGAGCAGCTGAAGTGACCAACAGAACCCTCCTTCAGGGGATCAAAGCTCGCCTTTCCAGAGCTCAAGGCAGGTGGGCGGACGAGCTGCATCATGTCCTATGGGCTTACCGCACCACCCCGAGAATCCCGACAGGTGAAACCCCATTCCGGATGGCCTTCGGCACGGAGGCCGTTATCCCTGTGGAAATAGGTCTCCCATCGTTGCGGATGGAAAGCTACTCAGAGGAAGCCAGCAACGATCAGCTCCGCACTAACCTCGACCTGGTGGAGGAGATCAGAGAGAAGGCCCGGATCAGAGTGGCTGCATACCAGCAAAGGGTAGCCCGTTACCACGCCTCCAGAGTCAAAGGAAAAGCCTTCCTGCCTGGCGACCTTGTTCTTCGAAAAGCCTCTGTTTCCAAACCGCTGGAACAAGAAAGCTGGCGCCAAACTGGGAAGGCCCGTACCAAGTGGCGGATACCATTGGACTGGGAACCTACAAGCTACAAGATTTGGATGGGAAATCCATCCCCCGGACGTGGAACTCGGACAATCTCCGAAAATATTATCAATAGGGTACGTCCTCTCCAAGTCTATTTTCATATGCCTCATTATACCTTCCTGTCGGCACATTTTTTCAATGCAAATCATTATGCACTACATTGCCAAAGGTTGCAAAAAGAAATAGATGCTGCTTACCAATCCTCGGCACGACCGAGCTACTTATCTGGACAGGAATTCTTCGAACCTTGGCAGGGCCAAGTAAAATATTCTCTGAACCTCAGCTGGGCCGAGCAACAAATTCTCCGAACCTTGGCAGGGCCAAGTAAAATATTCTCCGAACCTTGGCTGGGCCGAGCAACAAATTCTCCGAACCTTGGCGGGGCCAAGTAAAATATTCTCCGAACCTCGGCTGGGCCGAGCAGCAAATTCTCCGAACCTTGGCGGGGCCAAGTAAAATATTCTCCGAACCTCGGCTGGGCCGAGCAGCAAATTCTCCGAACCTTGGCGGGGCCAAGTAAAATATTCTCCGAACCTCGGCTGGGCCGAGCAACAAATTCTCCCAACCTTGGCAGGGCCAAGTAAAATATTCTCTGAACCTCGGCTGGGCCGAGCAACAAATTCTTCGAACCTTGGTAGGGCCAAGTAAAATATTCTCCGAACCTCGGCTGGGCCGAGCAACAAATTCTCCGAACCTTGGCAGGGCCAAGTAAAATATTCTCCGAACCTTGGCTGAGCCGAGCAGCAAATTCTCCGAACCTTGGCGGGGCCAAGTAAAATATTCTCCGAACCTCGGCTGGGCCGAGGAGCAAATTCTCCGAACCTTGGCAGGGCCAAGTAAAATATTCTCCGAACCTCGGCTGGGCCGAGCAACAAATTCTCTGAACCTCGGCTGGGCCGAGCAGCAAATTCTCCGAACCTTGGCGGGGCCAAGTAAAATATTCTCCGAACCTCGGCTGGGCCGAGCAGCAAATTCTTCGAACCTTGGCAGGGCCAAGTAAAATATTCTCCGAACCTCGGCTGGGTCGAGCAACAAATTCTCCGAACCTTGGTAGGGCCAAGTAAAATATTCTCCGAACCTCGGCTGGGCCGAGCAATAAATTCTCCGAACCTTGGCAGGGCCAAGTAAAATATTCTCCGAACCTCGGCTGGGCCGAGCAACAAATTCTCCGAACCTTGGCAGGGCCAAGTAAAATATTCTCTGAACCTCGGCTGGGCCGAGCAACAAATTCTCCGAACCTTGGCAGGGCCAAGTAAAATATTCTCCGAACCTCGGCTAGGCCGAGCAGCAAATTCTCCGAACCTTGGCAGGGCCAAGTAAAATATTCTCCGAACCTCGGCTGGGCCGAGCAGCAAATTCTCCAAACCTTGGCAGGGCCAAGTAAAAATTCTCCGAACCTCGGTAAGGCCGAGTAAAATTTCTTCAAGTTAAAACACTGGCGGAAAACCGAAGTACGCAGGCCCCGGTTAAAGCCGAAGGACTTCCAAATAGTCCCCAAAACTTCCACTGGTTTAAAAAGAGGCACGCTACGCGAAAAACAATCAGCGCGCACAAAGGATGTGCCTCCGGCAAACCCCTAAAGGGTCCAATAAAGCCCCACAAAGCCGACCGCGGACCCCGGGCAAAAGCCGGGAAGGTCCCCCTCCTCGCTACTAAAGCTTTTTGGCAACACCCCTATAACTTGCCGAACAAAGCGCCTATCCCAAACCGAGCCATGACTCGGCGCGTGAAAAAAGTGGAGCTACACTGACTCCCCAACTATTATGCGAATGGCATTTTTAAAGCTAAAAATTCTTAAGATAAGAAAATTATCCAAACAAGCCCTTCTTTCATTGATGGAGGAAAGGGAGTACAAAAAGAAAAGAAAAAGCAAAAACAAGAAGTAAAGGAGGCCCCATCTAAGATTCGGCATCGCTCCTGGACGCCAGTAGGTCCTCCAGCCGCTCGGTGAGGTCGGCAACCTGCTGGCGGAGCGACGCAATCTCCTCCCTCTGCCGGTCCGTCACCCGGCGCAGGGCCTCCGTCTCCCGAGTAGAGACATCTATGTACTCCTCGACGACCTTTACGAGTTGCTGTTGGCTCGCAAGGGTCGACGCTAGACCCAACCCATCAACAGTGATTGTGGTACGCCCCCTTTGCGGGTGTAACAGATCGTCAAGTGATGCACGTAACTCTTCGGAGGATCGCCCTTGAGAAGCCATGATCTAGTGCTATTTCAAGACCTAAAATGAGGGATGGCTAAGGCCAACATCCCTCGGTCATATTTATACTTGCCAGACAAGTATCTCGATCGGTCGCGCTGTAGCTACCGACCTACGAGAACTCGCCACGTGTCGTCGCTTTAGTGCCTGCGAAATCTGAAGGGCCATGCCCCATCCCAAGGAGGATCGGTAAACACATACGGGCTACTCGGGAACCCTCCGGAACAGAGTACTTCCCAATCTGCCGGCCCCCCGTAATAAATGCTCCCAACACTTCCCCAAGCTCTTTTAAGGCTGGCCTCCTTCTCGGGAAGAGCAAAAAAGAAAGAAATCCGATGCCTGGCGGTGACTCGTCCCCTCGGGAGGAATAATGTCATACATAAAGAGCATGGCTATGTGCCGCCCATCCCATCCTGATGCCCTTCGCCAAGCGCCGCAGGGACCTAACACTATGGCTCGCAACTGAGTCATTTCTCTGAGCCTCGAATTTCCGAACCTCGGCTGGGCTGAGCTACAACTTCTCCGAACCTTGGCAAGGCTAAGTAAAAAGTTCTCCGAACCTTGGCTGGGCCGAGCTACAACTTCTCCGAACCTTGGCAGGTCCAAGTAAAATATTCTCGGAACCTCGGCTGGGCCAAGCAACAAATTCTCCGAACCTTGGCAGGGCCAAGTAAAAAGTTCTCCGAACCTCGGCTGCGCCGAGCTACAAACTCTCTGAACCTTGGCAAGGCCAAGTAAAGATTTTTTCGAGCTTCGGCAAGGCCGAGCCACGAATATTCGAGTAAGACGTAAATCACCAAGTGTCGAATCGAGATAAAGAATGTGTTCCGCCGAACAATCTCCAGACCGTTGCTTGCGAACCTCAACTAGTTCGAATAGCGCGGGATCCTCGCTTAAGAACGAGCGGGACGCCTTTGTACCCCATGACCAATAACAACAAACTCGGCACAAAAGAGAAAGATCGAGAAATAGAACAGAACTCTCTTTATTTCACTGCCATTAAAACCAATTACAAATGCCTGAAAGGCGTTACAAGAGCATCAAAATGCATAAAATAAAGACAAGTACAAAGCTCGGGCAACTGCTCCAAAGCAGATCTGGGCAACTGTGATGCTCCGGCGTCCGGACTGCCGAACCAGATGAGCCGCATCCAGTCAGCTCGAGCCGATAATGGCCGGGTGACTTGGACCAATCGTTGCGACCAGCTTCGGTCAATAATGATATCTCGGTGACCCAACCGAGATATCAGGATGGCCATCCCAGACCACCCCATCGAGGGACCCCCCGGCGAGCAGGTAGGAAGCCAGCGGACCCTGGCGTCGGAACGCTCTCCCAAACCGAGTGTGCGCCGCCTTACCTTGCCATGGCTCAAGGACAAGGCGTCGGCGGGCAGCACACTTTCACCTCCTCCCCATGTGGCAAAAGATTCCCCAGGCGGACGAGCCCAGGGATCCAAATCAAGGGAGGAGGAGAAGTTCAAGCGAGCCATGGGGAGCTCGCATGCACCCCCTACCGTACGTCTCCGAAGGGGAACCACAAAGGTCACACGGGAAGAGTATGTGTGCGCTCTCCGTGTGATCTCTGCGCCCTCTATGTGCGCTCTCCATATGATCTCCGGGACTCATCCCCTAAGGGCGAGCCATCCTTCGATAGCTCCTTCATCGCCCCAACTATCCGGAGGCAAAGAGCTTGCAAGAGAAAAGCTCAGTCCTCCCACTCGTAGCAGCAGAGAAACGAGAATGACGAAAGCTCTGGTGGAAAAGAGACTTTTGGGGATGACTTAACACTACCCCACTCTCCCTTTTTTATAGGCCAAAAATGGACCGGGAATAATTACCAAGGCTATAAGCCCTGAGATTCGAACACCTGGGCCATACCTCCACGTGGCCTCCCAGGATGAAAGCAGCGCCCTATTGCGCGCCGAGCCCACCGCCTGAACTATGACGCATACGAAGATTTCCTCTTAATCCTGAATCGCGGTCATTAAATGCAGAGGATTGTCCACTGGCATCACGAAAACTGGCAGGATCAGGGGACCATCCTACAAAAATAATGTCCTCCAATGGTAAACGGCTGCGTGCGCCGTACGTCAAAACGACCCACATGGGAAAGGAGCACCTTCTGGAAAGCATCAGAACAGCTTTTCTCAACCTACTGTGCAGTATCATCAATTTCGGTGAAATAAAAACCGATTTCCCTATAGAGTGGCAGGGCGCTGGCAGAACCGCAAAAAAGCGCAAAAACCGATTGTCCGCCGATCGCTCCCTGGCAAAGTTGGTCGCTCGAGGAATTCGTGCAACAAAATCGGACGTCTCAAAATGAAATGAGCACAAAAGCTACAAAAACTATTCCTTCATTCAGCGAAAGATGAAAGCGACCGAAGGAAGCAAAAATACTTCGGCGACCTACTTTGCTCGTCGGCCCTAGCCGACCTACTTTGCTCGTCGGCCCTAGCCGACCTACATTGCCCGTCGGCCCTAGCCGACCTACCTTGCTCGTCGGCCCTAGCCGACCTACCTTATCCGTCGGTTTTAACTGACTGGTTTCATTTCTCAAGTCCGCAATTAAGGCGAGATTTAGAACAAAAGGCCGTCCAAAGAAAAACACTCAAATAGAAACAGAAAGTTCATTCACTGAGAGACATCAATCAAATTTTTAGAAAGCAAAACATATGGGTGGCTCTTAAAGGCCGGGAACCACATCAGTTTTGGAGGAGCCCTCGGTTACATCCGCAGAGGTGCGACTAGATTCGCCTTTTTCTAATACCTTTGCCCCTTCAGCGGCATTTTGCGATCGTTCCTCAGAAGCTGCGGCTTCGCTGGAACCCGGGGCGGCACCAGGATCGGTATCGGAGACGTCGATATATTCATCCTCCTCTTCTCCTTCGGACTCACCGTCATCGGGAGCTTCAATATCCAGAAAAGAGAGATCCCATTCTGGGTGCTCACTGGATATCTTGTCTTTGCACTCTTCCATTCCAAGTTGGAAGGAGTCAACGCCGATCGCGTCCCATTCTCCCTTGATTATGGCGAGCTGCACTTTAGCTTCAGCAACTTGCTTCTCAGCCTCCGCAACTTGAGCCTGCAGAATAGCGTTTTGCTCCTCAAACTCGTCGGACCGCACCTCGAGTTCTGAGCTCTTATTGCGGCTAGACGCAAGCTCGCCTTGGAGAGCCCGATTCTCCAACCCTAACTTTGCCATCTGAAAAAACAAAGTTAGTCGGCATCATAAGAGATCAACAGAAGAAGCTAAAAAGGGGGAATGAGATCGTACCTCCTCCTCTCGTTTGGCCAACCTCTTGGTCAGCTCCTCGGCCTCACCCGTGGCCCTTGTTCTGTCAGCCCCGATCAGCTCAACTCTCTCATGCAGAGTATTGATCCTTAACTGTTTGGCCCCGGCCTCCTCCCGGGCTTGGGATAGCTTGTTGCTCACCCGAGCTATCGTCCCTTGGTGCCATTTAGCACCCTCCCTCAAGTGAGCAATTTCGCCATCGCGCCACTTCAACTTCTCCTCCATTTCGTCGAGCATTCTAGTCAGGCGCTTCCTCTCGTCGGCAGCTTCCCTTCCCAGCCGACCCAGGCTCTCACTATGTTCCCGCGCATCGCCGCCACCTCCGCGGAATGTTTGGACTCAACTCTAGCTAGCTCCAGGCACGCGTCTTCATTCTTCGCCAGGAGTCCCTGCAACTCCTCCGCTATGCCTTTCTGCTTGGACGCTTCGGCTAGAGCGGCCTGATACGCCGCCTTCATCCCCTCCAAACCTCTGTTGCTACTGGCCAGAAGTTCCTCGAACTTCTCAGACACCACCACTCGCGATCGAAGTTCAGCGTTGTCTCTCCTGGCCTGAATGCTAGCCCCTGTCGCCAAACTCAGATGCCAGCACATCGCCCGAGAAAGCAGGACACTCTGCAGGACAAAGGATGAGTAAAAATCCACGATCAGGTCAATTAGAAAGCATCCGCTGCCAAAGAACAGTAACTCACCCGAGATGCGTAGGCCCGCATCATCTTCATGAGGGTCGGATTATCGATATCGGGGAGAAGGTGGATACTTTCGGCCACTCCCTGCTGCCCAAATGCGGCATCAACCAGTTCCAAATCCGCAAATCTATCCGTCGAAGGATCAGCACCTGGGTACAAGGCCGACCTCATCATGGCAGAAAATGCCTCTTCAACACCAGTGCTCGAGCTACTGGGTTGACCATCCCCGCCTGAGGGACCAACCTGGGCGACCTCCGCCTGAGAGGCCTTCAACCTCCCAGCCTCTTCTATCAGTGCCCTAGCCTGGGTTTCTTCGGATAACTCGGCCAACCCAAGCGCCAGCCTCCCCAAAATCCTTCTCGAAGGAGTTTCCATCGCGGGACCCTTACCCCGCTGTGATCCCTCTTCCGTCGCGCCTCCTTCCATCGCTATCACCTGCGCCTCCCCTGCAGGCTCCGTCAAAGCCTCTCTCTGGCCCGCTCCTTGAACTGCCACGGGCGACCCAGCGTCACTACCACTGGACTCCCCCGCAGGGAGACCAAGAGGAAGCTCTCCCTGAACCTCATCGGCTACAGCTGTCCCCTCTCCCTCTCCTGCTGGAGCCAGTAGTGGTCCCGCGGAGACGGAAGGCCCCCCAGAAACGACCACTTCCGCCAGATCCATCGCCGGTTCCTCTTTCATAGGGGACGCGGTTAGACGAACCAACGGAGCCTCGTCTGAACTATCCGATATCTCCAACACGGGAGGGCAAGGGATCATAGCTGTTCTCCCTGGATCCTCCTTCGCCCCCGGCGCTCCTGTCGTGACCGCCCCGGCGTCCAGCGGGCTTCTTGCGGAGGTATGAGCCCTTTTCTCAGGCCTACCACTATCCGCGCCGCTGCTCTCCCCTGGGCGCTTTTCTCTTTTCCTCTTGGCGAGGCTCGACAATGCCGACCTCTTGGCTGAAAGAATGGAACATATACGATCAGATCCAAACACATTCATCGAGAAAACACATCGAAAAAGGTAAAAGGGAGGACTCACCTTGCAGGTCCAGGGGGCTGAGCCCGGCTGCGAAGAGGGCTCCCTCCGATAACAGGTCGTTGGCCGAAAACACTTGGCCATTGCGAAGGACGTCCAAATCCCTCTCCTCCTGCACTGACAAAATTGGATGTGTTTTCGCATCCCTAACAAAGTTCCCCCATTTCCGAGGGAAGTCGGAACCAATGTTCCCCTCTGCGATAACAAGCTGGCTCTTCCATCCCTTTATAGAGGACGGCTTATCCACAATAACGTTGAAGGACCTCCGGGGTCCAATATAGGGCCACTCTGATTTCCTCCCAGTATCAGATGATAACAGGCACGGAAAAGGGGAAGAGTGGCGACAATTTGAATTTGGTGGCACATTGAGATAAATCCGATGATGCTTCGCCAACTGTTTGGGGCCACCATCGCCGGGCAGATGTTATAATGAGTCATGATTTCCTTCACCAAGGGATGAAGAGGAAAGCGGAAGCCTGCTTTCAAGCTCTCTTCATAAACGAAGACCCCAGACTCCAAATCTCGCGAGACCCTATCTCCAGACTCCGGCACCCGCAAAATGACATCTGAGGGCAAGCCATACCTCTAATGAATCCTTCCCAAATCCTCAGTGACGATCTCTGAAACCACATCGTCGGGACTCATCGTCATCTTAACTGAGAAAAACTCCAGGCAAAACGACGGGTGTCGCGAAGGGCGAAAGACGAAACTCTTCAAAAACAAAACGAAAGGATGTTGCAAATATGCATATATAGTGCGGCTATCGCTTTGCTTCCCCGCTAAGGAAGCCGCCTTGAGAAGACGGGGCGTCCCACCCGAGGCGTCCAGAACCGCCTCAACAAACGCCAGATCGATCGGGATTCGCGACGTGGCGAATTCCCAACCGTCACTTTTGGGGAGCCTTACCCACGAAGGCATGAGGACCCTACCGCATTAATTAGAGCATCATTGCGCGGGCTGTCTAAATCAAATCGCCCCATACAAAGCGTGCCACCTGGACCTATACTCCCTATGCCCGAACCTACGCTTCGAACTAGGGAGTGGAGGGCATGTGTTGAAGGTAAAATCGTCATTGCATTAATATCCATGCGAGAAGGCTAAGACCGACCTCCTCCTTTCATCTCCCCCGAGCTTCTAGTAGCTCGCCTCTCCCGAGCTCCCATAGCTCGGCTTCCCCGAGCTTCCAGTAGCTCCGCTCTCCCCGGGCTCCCGTAGCTCGGCCTTCCCGGGCTTCCATAGCTCGGCCCTCCCCGGGCTCCCGTAGCTCGGCCTCTCCCGAGCTCCCATAGCTTGGCTTCCCTGAGCTTCCAGTAGCTCGCCTCTCCCGAGCTCCCATAGCTCGGCTTCCCCGAGCTTCCATAGATCATCTCTCTCGAGCTCCCATAGCTCAGTTTCCCCGAGCTTCCATAGCTCGGCCTTCCCGGGCTTTCGTAGCTCGGCTTTACCGGGACCCCATAGCTCGGCTTCTCCCGAGCTTCCATAGCTCGGCTTCTCCCGAGCTTCCATAGCTCGGCTCTCCTGAACTTTCTGTAGTTCGTTTCCCCCGAGCCTCCATGGCCCGGCTTCACTGGACGACCCACGATCCAATACCCACCTCCGCAGAACCCGACGCGGGAGAGCCTGAGCCTACTATAACGGCACCCTAAGCAAGGAATCATGCTGAGAAGTGGTCTAGAACCTATCAAGGCCGCATGAGACCTACCCATCTACCAGATTTCAAGCCATCAAGAAAGCTCTCCCAGCCGTCGATCCCCTAACGGACAAGATACGAATCCCAACAGCCCCACAACGGCCTGATTCGATCCACTCCTGTATCCTAACAACCTCTGAACCTTCCAGAAGACGCTCAAGATCCAGGTGACAGCCTATAAGTATCACACTCACAGATCCCTCAGGTACGCGCTGCTCACACCCTCACTCCCACTCTCCTTCTCTCTGGCTGCTCGTCGGTGCTCTCGCTCCCCTAGAGCTTCCGATTGGCCGCCCCCCGGAGAGACTCTCCAGAGGGATCCACCTCCCCGTTTTCTGATTGATCGCCGATTTCCTCTCACTGACTTGAGCGTCGGAGGGTCTTCCGCGGAGGGCCACCCCCAACGCCTCTCGCGCGAGGACTTGTGTGCAGGTCCGCCCCCCTAGAGATCGACTGTGCCCGAGTCGGAGGACGGATCCCGACGGCAACACAATTTTTTTTTCTCTTCACACCTTCGCCTTCGTCTTCTGTCCTTTTCTCTTTCTTTGGCATTATCCTCATCTCCTCTTCTCTTTAGCACTGTTCCTTTTCCTTTTGCCCCGTCTCCTCCTCGCTTCTCGACATCAGTCCAGCGCCCCTTTTTTCGGTACTTACTCTTCTTTCGATATCGTTCGGAATCTTTGTTCGTCCTGTTTGACTGAACAAAGGCTTTTTGTTCAGCCAAACAGACCGAACGAAGGCCGTCCATTCGGCCTATTTGGTTGATCGGTGCTCGAGAGGCGGAGGGGATGCCGAAGGCCAGAGAGGGCCGGTGCTCGAAGGGCGAAGGGGGCGCCGAGGGACAAAGAGGACCGGTGCCAGAAAGTAAAGAGGAGATGAGGGCTGAAGGGTGCCAGTGCCGAGGAGTGGGAGGTGCTGAAGAAAGAAAAGAAGATGAAGAAGCAAGAAGATGGGAGACTGGGAAGGAAGGACGGAGAAGGGAAAGGAAATGATACTGAAGAGAAAACGTGGTGTGGAAGGGGGTGAAAGGGGGAAGGGGGCCGGGAGACAGAGGAGACTAGGATGAAGGGTGTGGAGGAGATAAAGGCAGAAGGATACTTTAGAAATTTTTTTTTAAAGAAAAAAATAAGGGGGCTATCGAAAAAAAAGTTACGGGCCTAATAGAAATCCCCGACTTGAAGCCATCGGGCATTTTGGATCTCCCATCTTTGGCTGGTCGATTGTAAGAGAGAAACCAATGGTACTTGTTGTTTTAAACATTGTTAACAAACAAATGAAAATAATAGACAATTGGCAACTACATGCCAGATATTAGCTTAAGCCTGTGTTTGGAGTTGCTGTCCTATTTTTATTTTTTTTAAAATAAAATTTTCGATTTTGTTTACATTTCTAAACATAAGTTTGGTAATCACTGTTGGTTTTTATTTTTTAAATTCTAAACAATAGAAGTATGTTTGGTGTAGAGATGCCTAATGCATTGGATAACCTACGTGCTTCGACTATTTTTTATAGCATTTATAAATAATTAATTTTAGGGTTTTTTATTAAAAAATATTTTTACCCTTTCCTTTCGGACAAATAAAATTAGTTAAAAAAAAGATTTTTTTAATAAAAATACTTTTAAAAAGTTATTTTTATTTCCCAAAGTTACTTTTAAAATTCGGAAGAGTGAAAAAAAATTCTTTCATTTTCTCATAACTAGTAAATAAAAAATAAAATAACCAAATATATATTTTACATTATATTTTTTATTTTTAAAAATAAAAAAATAAAAAATATCAAACAGTAAAAAATATTAAATAAAATTGTTATAGTCGAATAATAACTAAACAACCGTATTATTTTTAATTTCTATCATCATTCTAGATATATAGCATTACATCTAGCGTCAAGCTTCGTTTTTTTTTTTTTGGCCAAATCAAGGGCTTGAGGCTTCTTGCAATATATATAAATACTTTCATCAAAAAATTTCTAACCAAATCAAGGATTTTAGACTCATTAACAACATTTGCAATAGTTTAGAACCTCATTGACAAAAAAAAAAAAAGAGAGTTGAAACATGATTTAAAGCTTTTTAATTTTATAGAAATATATAATATTTTTTTAATATATAATTGATGTAAAATTAAATATATATTTAGCATGATCTATGAGGGGGAAGTAAAGATAAGTTTCCAATGCCGAGGGGGTGAAAATAGGAAAAGTTTTTGTACACCACCCCCGGTGCAGCAAGTCCTACATGGGCTGCACCGCCTCTCCTGATTGATCCATGTGAATCCTACGTGGCTGATGATGCGGAACGGTATGGCTCTGCTACGATATTACGTTCTGATTGTGATGGCCATTAAAAGCGCTTTTCCTTTATTTTAAAATTGTTGTGCAGACGAAAATGCCCTTTCCCTCCAGCCTACTTCTACCGCCATTTTTTCTTGGATTTCATCTGTGCAAGAAAAACTCTTTCTTCCCCCTCGCTCTGGCTTTCGGATGCTAAGGAATCAGTCCAAGTTTTGAGCAAGATCCTGATCCCTCGCACTGGCTTTCGGATGCTAAGGAATCAGTCCAAGGTTTGAGCAAGATCCTGAGCCCTCGCTTTGAGGAGTCCGATCGAAAGAAAACTTATGGAGAAAATGTCATCCGCAACAGGAAGTAAAAAGTCCTTGTTCCCACTTCTTCGTAAAGCTCCTTTACACCAACAGTTTTTTATCGTTAGAGGAAATTAATGTGTGACCAAACCGTTTAATACGCGTGCAACTTCCTTAGACAAAAACAGTTATGACGTTCCAGGAGTCATAACTGTTTAGAGTTTATTGTTTTGTAGCACGAATGTCATACTCTTTGTTGACCCAGATTGATTTTGATAATTACAAAACAAATTAAGCAATTCTAAGATTGATACAGAGAAGTTCAGTCGCCTTGCAAGTAAGTATCTTCATGCAAAATTGACTGGTAAGAAAGTACTTTATTTTACTTTGCTTTAGATATTTTTATTTTGCTTGGAGTTAACTGGTTAGCTAGCTTATTCTTTCAATTAGCTAGCTGGCATGCCCTTCAGCTAACTAAAATTCTTGCCACAGTGCTTGGGCCGAACGTCCTCTTTTTTTAGTCAACTGGTGAGCTAGCTTGTTAGCTAGCTGGAATTCGTTCACCTATCTTATTTGCTCGTCATAGTGCATTGGCCGAACACCCTCCAATTTTAGCTAGCTGGCTGGATGTCTTGTTAGCTAACTGAAACTCCTTCTAGCTAGCTGACGTTTCTTTTAGTTAACTGCTTAGCTAACTATTTCATCCTGGAGCTAACTGCTCAGCTAACTAATTTTCACAGGGAATGTCTCAGCCGTGGGGATTCAAAATTCAGTTAACTAAAGAGCTAGCTGACTGTTGGTTAGTTAGCTGGAGAGTTAACTATTATATCAGAATGGATGGCTGCCCTTTTGCTCAGTTAGCTGGAGAGCTAACTAAGCTGGACGGACAATATGTTGCTTTTGCTTCTAGTTAGCTCGTGAGCTAACTGGCCATTCTTCAGTTAGCTATTCAGCTAACTAGTTGTTTTCTTTTTCTCCTGTAGCCGAGAGGATTCCAAATTGAGTTAGCTGGAGAGCTAACTATGAATGCATGAATATTTTTTTTTTCTGCCGTTACTTTTTCTCTAATAGTTAGCTAAAGAGCTAACTGACTTTCGCTTAGTTAGCTGTCAAGCTGACTGAAGTGCTGCCTTCGGACGATTCTTTTGTTGTGACCTCTCTAGTTAGCTAACTGATTAGCTAGCTGAGGTCTCTTGCTTCATTCTTGGACGATAGCATTCATATCCTCAGCTACTTGGAGCCATTTTTCAGTCCACCGCCGCCTAAGCTTTTAAGAGTGCTCTTTCTCTCTCTCTCTATTGCTATTTCAAGCTATATTTAACTTTTGAATTTTTAAATTTTTACCGTGCTCATCCTTCCTCAAATGGAGATCTGCATTCAATGCTTAAGGGAAACATGTTTAACGGTTATATTTTCTTCCAGTTATTTTTTCTATTTATTTCTTATGTATCTAACGGATATCTTCCTGTTAGATGGATATAAATAGCTGGGATTACAAGCACACCTAGACGATTTTTTGAAAAAGAAATTTTAAAGAGAAAAAAATCCAAGAAAAGAGCCTTCATTGCATATTTGTTGAGTGGTTGCTAGGCATTCAAGTTCATTCCTTGCTACGAAAGGTCATCCGAATCATTGAAGCTTTTCAAGCATTCAAGACTTCAGCTGCTTCAACCTAGTTCATTTATTGCTGAGTTTATTGCTTCAAAAGTTGTAAAGTATATTCAGAATATTTGCTCATTGTAGGAGCTTCTCCTTTACATACTCTGATTATCTTGTAAAAGGGTTAGTGAACCCTAGTTTGTTGTTGGCTTTCTTGTGCTATTTAAACAAGAGGACTAGCCTAGGTTTGGCTAGGGGTTTTTGGCTTCCTTGTGCCATGAAACAAGAGGACTAGCCTAGGTTTGGCTAGGGATTTTTGGCTGCTTTTTGTCGTATAAACAAGAGGGCTAGCCTGGTTCGGCTAGAGGTTGTAATCATTGTGATACGATTAGTGGAATTCCCAAAGGTGTTGGGGAGTGGATGTAGGTGCTGAGTTTGGCACCGAACCACTATAAACTTCTGTGTATTTATGGTTGTTTGCTTTTCTGTTGTTATTATTTTGTGCACCCCACTTCACCGCTGCAAATCAAAATTAGGGTTAAAAGCACATATATCTGCATAGCTATTAAATTTTTTAATAACCCAATTCACCCCCCTCTTGGGTTACTACATCTGGGCAACAAGTGGTATCAGAGCAGCGTGCTCTTGATTTCTATAGGTTTGATTAGCTTGGAGCCAAAGATCAATAGTAATCTCAATGAATTCCATGTTGATTGAGGGACAATCAACTAATAGACCACCTTTGTTCAATGGAACAAACTACACATATTGGAAAGCACAAATGAAAATCTTCATTCAAGCACTAGATTATGATTTATGGGGAATCATAATTAATGGACCACACACACCCATAATTATGGTTGAAAATATTAATGTTGCAAAACCTGAATCTGAATGGGATGAGCAAGATAAGAAATTAGCTCAATAAAATGCAAAGGCTATGAATGTTCTTTATTGTTCTCTTGATGCAAATGAATTTAATCGCATATCAACTTGCATGTATGCTAAGGAAATATGGGATAAACTTGAAGTCACCTATGAGGGTACAAATCAAGTCAAGGAATCCAAAATAAATATGCTTGTTCATAAGTATGAATTATTTAAGATGGATTCAGCTGAAAATATTACTGATATGTTTATAAGATTTACTGACATTATTAATGGATTGAAGAGTCTTGGAAAATCTTATGCTAACAGTGATCTTGTTAGAAAAATTTTAAGATCTTTACCTAGGACATGGGAAACAAAAGTCACAGCAATTCAAGAAGCAAAAGATATCAACACTTTATCACTTGAAGAGTTGGTCGGTTCTTTGATGACTCACGAGCTTCAGCAACGACAACATATTGATGAAGATGATTCAAAGAAGAGAAGGACCATGGCATTGAAGAGTGCAACTCAAGAAGATGAGAGTGAAGAAACCACAAGTGACAGTGAGAAAGATGATAATATGGCACTTATTTCAAGGAAATTTAAAAAGTTCATAAAGAAAAAGAGATTTGGAAAAAGAAAGCATTTTGTCAAAGGAGATCATAGCAAAGATAAGGAAAAGAGTGAACCTCCTACATGCTATGAGTGTAAGAAGCCTGGACACATCAGACCAGATTGTCCACTATTAAAGAAGGCATCTAAAAGAATAAAGAAAAAGGCAATGATGGCCACTTGGAGCGACAGTGAAGCTACAAGTTCAGAAAATGAAGAGAAAACTGAAGTTGCTAATGTTTGCTTCATGGCTGATAATGATGAGGTAAGCCCTAACTTTTTAGATGATTTTACTTTTGATGAGCTGCATGGTGCATTTTATGAACTGATTGACGATTTTGCAAATTTAAGTTCAAAGAATATGGATTTGAAAAATAAAATCAAAAATCTTACCATTGAAAAGGAAAAATTTTCAAAGGATAATGAATCATTGTCAAAACAAAACCAAGATTTGAAAAATGAAGTGAATGAATTAAAATCAATTGTTGATATATTTACATTAAGCTCAGAAAAGTTAGAAATGATTTTAAATAATCAAAGAGCTGTTTACAATAGGGCTGGTCTTGGATTCAATCCTCTTGAAAGACAAAAATTTTTGAAAAATATTTATGAGCATGCTAATGATTCTACCTAACTTACTTGTTTTAAATGTAGAAAAATTGGACACAAAGCTTATATTTGTCAAATACAAAAGATAAGGAAAATTCGGCCAAAAATCCTTTGCGACACCCCAGTTGAAACCTCACGACACCCTAGCACCAATGCTATGACACCCGTGCTTATAACTAACCATGGAGAGAATCCCCACGACACCCCAAGAGGAATTCGGCCGAAAATCCTTTGCGACACCCCAGTTAAAATCTCACGACATCCTAGCACCAATGCTACGACACCCGTGCTTATAACTGACCGCGAAGAGAATCCCCACGATACCCCAGGAGAAATTCGGCTGAAAATCCTTCGCGACATCCAAGTTGAAACCTCACGACACCCTAGCACCAATGCTATGACACCCATGCTTATAACTAACCACGAAGAGAATCCCCATGACACCCCAGGAGGAATTCGGCCGAAAATCCTTCGCGACACCCCAGTTGAAGCCTCACGACACCCTAGCACCAATGCTACGACACCCGTGCTTATAACTGACCACGGAGAGAATCTCCGCGACACCCCAGAAGGAATTCGGCCGAAAATCCTTCGCGACACCCTAGTTGAAATCTCACGATACCCTAGCACCAATGCTACGACACCCGTGCTTATAACTGACCAGGGAGAGAATCTCCGCGACACCCCAGAAGGAATTTGGCCGAAAATCCTTCGCGACACCCTAGTTGAAACCTCACGACACCCTAGCATCAATGCTACGACACCCGTGCTTATAACTCACAATGGAGAGAATCCCCGCGACACCCCAATTGAAACCTCATGATACACTAGCACCAATGCTATGACACCCGTGCTTATAACTGACCACAGAGAGAATCTCAGCGACACCCCAGGAGGATTTCGGTCGAAAATTCTTTGCGACACCCCAGTTGAAACCTCACGACACCCTTGGTAAAAACTTATGACACCACTACGATAAATTTGAACTAGGCAGGAATTTTGACGTCACCCTAGTTGTAATTCGACGACACCCTAGTAACTCATCTATGCCATCTTTTCGAGAAAAGTTGCATAACATGTCCGATTCCTACGGGTTTGTGTATCGGTGATATGATCGTGGCACTCCTCGTGTCCTTTCATATTTCTCTGAGGTCGACATAAAAAAATTTCTGAACCCTAGAGGTCCTTCATTTGTTGCTCGAGAAGCCACCGGTGTTCTAAATTTTTTCCATAGTTCTTTCTTCCATCTACTTCATTCATGGAGATGAGTGCTTTCGTTTGTGGACGAAGACCGCGAACAAAGAAGAACCAGAAGGAGAAAATGGTGGAACAGAGCAAGGACATCATTCTTCATTCGAATGAGGATGCGTCTCCTTCAGGTATGTTTATCCCTTTGTTAAGATATTATGACATCCTCTCTTAAAATGTCATGACACCCTAGTTCATACATAATGGCACCTAGCTGATTAGTATGTTTTACCCCCTGTTTCAGATGACATGAAAATTATTTCAGTCCCCCGAGTGAAGGCTTCCTGGCTGTTTAAGAATAGTTGCAGTCCTGCCGTATACGTTTAGAAGGTTTGCAAGATAGGGTTTACCAGACAGCATACAAAACTTATTCGAAGGACCCCATTTGGTGCCTTCGTCGATATGCAGACTTTCATGGTCGATGGGCGACTGCTAGCAGACATCATAAGATGTTACAATGGATGCGACGAGTTCATTTTCTGTGGCAAGCCGGTTCTATTCAGTGCCGACGAAGTTGCACTTATTCTTGGCCTTCCAGCTCATGGGAAGAAGATCGACACCTCCAGCCAGTTGTTCAACGGAAGGTTGTTCAGACGATTTGACTAGGGTTTAGATCTTCGTCAAGAAGGTTTGGAGAAGTTAATTTTCTGACTCCGATCATCTAAGGTACAGGAAGATGTGAGGACACCGTCAGACTTTGGATCGCCTACATGTTTGCCATGTTTTTGGCTCCAAAGTCTAATCAGAGATGTCCACGGTATCTCATCCAACACTTGGATGACTTAAGTCAGCTAGATAGGATCGACTGGGCTTTGGCATTCAAGGAGCTGATTGTTCTGGCTCTCCCAAAAGTAGCTGTTTGCTTGCGTTCCGAGGAGCCGATCCACTCAAAGAGAGCACAAAAGGTTAGGAGGTAGCCTACCCTGTTCGGATGCTCGACAGTACTGATGGTAAGGATTATTGAGATGCAGAAATAGTGTCTTTAGTATAATTTCTTTATTAATATTATTTTTTATATCCAAAAATTATCATATTCAAGTGTGGTTCCTCGAGCATACATCAATAAGAGCACCAGCATATTCCGATAAACTGTCCCGGCTGTTGAAATGGTATGATAACCAAATAAAGATCCAGTCGGTTCAGGTTGCCAACTTGCAGCCTCACGACTTGGTAAGCTAATATATTGCTTCATTGCTCTAACCATATTTTTCAACTTAATGTGTTAATATTTTCACTTAATATTAATTTATTTATCGTCTTGCTTTGCAGTTGAAAGGAGCTATTGTACCACTGTCAGAGGAGCGCTGGCTTCTCAGTCAACAGACAGTAGCATCGCCTGAACCAACAGATCACTACGAAAGTTGTGCCGAGTTGAGGATTGAATTGGCATGCGTTAAGGATCAACTCGAAGAGCTCAGGCATAGGTTGTCCATTGCTGAGAGCCTCCTCAGTTCCATGCTCAGAAAGGAAAGCAATGCAATAAATGAGGAGGACAAGGGAGACGGGAAGACAGAGGAGGGGCTTTCCCTGGACTGTCTTCTCGAGCTTGTTAAAGGAAATACTGAGGAGAATAAGATGGAGGAAGAGAATAAGATGGATGAGGACCAAGAGGACAAGAGATTGGAGGGGGAATCCCTGGACGATAAAATAGAGCATGGGATTGAAAATAAAGAGGAGGAGAAGAGCGGGGAGGGGCATTCTACGGAGGGCCAAGAGGAGTCCAAATCCGATAAGAAACTTGGCACCCCTGCTTCCAAAGGTGATGATGTTGACATAGAAATCGTTGGAATGCCTTCTCTTGTTAGGAGGGTTAAAAAAGAGCCGAGGAAGTGAAAGGCATCCAAGGTCAGAGGAGATTCTAATGAGATAACCCGTCCTAGAAAGTCATCGAAGACAGTGGGCACATCAAAGCCCAGCACAACGGTCGAAGATGACCAAATTATTATAAATTTTTTTTTGAGCGAACGACTAACCGACAAGACCGTGTACACCAATAAGTTAGGTGGCGTTGTAACAAGGAAAGGTCTTCGGTATCTCATTAACAATAATATGATAATAGATGATGTAAGTATCTCAAGAAACCTTTTCTAGTTGTTGATTTTAGAATTATATTAATCGGTTTATATTCCATTGGCAGATAATTGATGTCGGCCAGGAGTTTTTGATAAGCAACTGGACAGAGCATCCGGACCGATACCATAAGTGCATCGTTGCATCAGTTTTCGTAGCCGCTATGTGTCTGAATTCTCCATTAACTCCTTATAAACTCACTACATCATCAGGGTCTTCGATATTTAATGATGTATCCGATGAAGATAAGGCCCAATTCCTATTTCTATTCACCATAATAAACTCCGATAACTTGCACTGGCATCTTGTTGCTGTCGACATGGAAAGAAAGGTGTTCATGCACCTGAATTCATTAAAACACAATGCCAGGCACAAGGCCAATGCAAAGAAATGGCATACAATTCTTGGCCACATATTCCATATTTACTGCGATAAGGAGGAGGTGATGACTTGGCCGATGGAAGAGATTTTGGATTGCCTAAGTCAACCGGTCGGATCACTGGATTGCGGCCTATACTGTCTAAGATACATGGAATGTGTTGCTCGACGGGACAATCCTGATATGAAGATGGATTTCACGGTGGAGGAAGTAAGAGAATACCGGCGACAATTAGCTGCGACGATATTGAGAGAGGGCCTCAACCAAAAGATCAATGACCTTGTCGCAAACTGTTTTTAATTTTGTCATTCTTTCATTGAAAATTTAATGTAATTTATTCATATTAACACTGTTTCATATTGAATGCAAATGAAAATATTTTATATTGAGAACATGGTTGTCCTCGATTTATTCATATTTATGCCTTTTCTACTTCACAATTTCTTGAGTTTTCATATATGATGTCGTAAATTGAAAACTAGAATGTCGTAAATTGAGAACAGGGGTATCGTAGGATTTTTGCCTTTCAGGTGTCATCGAGCTAAAGCTAGGGTGTCATTAGCCCAGAGCTGAGGTGTCATTGCGCTAAAACCATTGGTGTCCTTTCGTGAGAATAGGGGTGTCGTAGGATTTTTGCCTTTCGGGTGTCGTCGTGCTAAAACCATTGGTGTCCTTTCGTGAGAACAGGAGTGTCGTAGAATTTTTGCCTTTCGGGTGTCGTCGAGCTAAAGCTAAGGTGTTGTTAGCCCAAAGCTGGGGTGTCGTCGCACTAAAACCATTGGTGTCCTTTTGTGAGAACAGGGGTGTCGTAGGATTTTTACCTTTCGGGTGTTGTAGAGCTAAAGCTAGGGTGTCGTTAGCCCAGAGCTGGGGTGTCATCGTGCTAAAACTATTGGTGTCTTTTCATGAGAACAGGGGTGTCGTAGGATTTTTGCCTTTCGGGTGTCGTCGAGCTAAAGCTAGGGTGTCGTTAGCCCAGAGCTGGGGTGTCGTCGCACTAAAACCATTGGTGTCCTTTCGTGAGAATAGGGGTGTCGTAGGATTTTTGCCATTCGGGTGTCGTCAAGCTAAAGCTAGGGTGTCTTAGCCTAGAGCTGGGGTGTCATCGCGTTAAAACCATTGGTGTCCTTTCGTGAGAACAAGGGTGTCAAAGGATTTTTGCCTTTCGGGTGTCGTCGAGCTAAAGCTAGGGTGTCGTTAGCCCAGAGCTGGGATGTCGTCACGCTAAAACCATTGGTGTCCTTTCATGAGAACAGGGGTATCGTCGCTTTAAAGCGAGGGTGTCGTTAGGCGAGAGCTGGGGTGTCGTAATAGTGCAAGCGTATTTGTAAAATATGAAATCCTCTTGGCAGATGAGATGAGCACTTCATTTGGCTGAAAAAGACACCCTAGTTACAAAGCACTTCATTTGCGACCAAGACACCCTAGTTACAAAGTTATGACACCCGTATTTTATATGTGCTACTGTGTTAGTTGACTCAATACATAAGCATCAAACTCGTCCATCAAAGTTTCAGAAGGTGGTACAATTCTTTTCATGTCCTCTCTGGTGTTAATTGACTGCATACAAGTCTGCCTGTTGCTTGAAGCAGCTCTTACTTCATTTTGCATTGGTGGAGCGTCAACGGTTGCCTTGACCAGATTTTTCCTTAATCTTTTTGACTTCTTCTCGACTCCACTCTTTAATATGTTCTCTCTTGGGCGACCTTTCATCCTAATTTGCTGAGGATCTTGAATTACAAGCTCTGTACTTGGCTTAGCTGCACAGTTAGCATCCATGGCAATTTTGAATATAGGTGTCAGAACATTCATGGTATGTAAATTGTTGATCTCTGCCTTCTCTGGTGTGCTGATCCTCTTATGCGACCGAAGATAACCAATTGATGTTCTGGACATCCCATGGTTATGTTCTAGAGAAACCTCAACCAATATCTACTTACCACTTGTAGCATTCAGTTTTGCTTTTATGGATGCCATGCAATCAACTTCCCAGTATCCCTATGATTCATGCTCTTCTCTATTTTTCTAGATTTTCCTTGCCTCCAACATGCCAGGTGCTTGAAGCAAAGTTGTTTGTTGTTGTTAGTCATGCTACACAATGTTGTGATTCCAAAACCAACTCTTTTTGCGTATCCATTGTAGAAAGTATATATTTCATCTGCTGAATTGAATTTCATTCCAGTTAGAGGAACTACAGTATCAACCCCTGCTTTTGGAGCGATGGGTGAAGGTGCACGGCCGGGAGTGTGCTCGATTTCTTTCCGATCTTTAATTTCAGCATCGTCTGTGGAAATATAGGCACACAGTCATGAACAATGATATCCATTGATTTAACTGTCAATATATCTTGACAAAGCATTAGGACACCAAGGTTAAAAGAACACGACACCTCACTTGAAGGAATACGACAACACAATTAGGCTGTTACGACACCCCAGCTCTTATCGGACGACACCCTAGCTTTAAGGCGGTGACATCTCCGACTTAGGCTCTTACGACACCCCAGCTTTAGAGCGATGACACCCTAGCTTTAAGGCGACGACACCCGTGCGGGGACTGTTAAGGCGAGGACCGATGACTTAGGCTCTTACGACACCCTAGCTTTACCGCGACGACATCCTAGCTTTAAGGCGATGACACCCATGCCTGTACTGTTAAGGCGGGGACCGATGACTTAGGCTCTTACGACACCCCAGCTTTAGCGCGACGACACCCTAGATTTAAGGCGACGAAACCCGTGCGGAGACTGTTAAGGTGGGGACCGACGACTTAGGTTCTTACGACACCCCAGCTTTAGCGCAACGACACCCTAACTTTAAGGCAACAACACCCGTGCCGGGATTGTTAAGGCGGGGACCGACGACTTAGGCTCTTACGATACCCCAGCTTTAGAGCAATGACACCCTAGTTTTAAGGTGACGACACCCGTGCGGGGACTATTAAGGCGCGACGACAACTAGGGTGACGTCAAAATTCCCGCCTAGTTCAAATTTATCGTAGTGGTGTCATAAATTTATACCAAGGGTGTTGTGAGGTTTCAACTGGGGTGTCGCGAAGGATTTTCGGCCGAATTCCTCCTGGGGTGTCGCGGGGATTCACTTCATAGTCAATTATAAGCACGGGTGTCGTAGCATTAGTGCTAGGGTGTCGTAAGGTTTCATCCGAGGTGTCGCAAAGGATTTTGGTCAAATTTCTCCTAGGGTGTCATGGGGATTCTCTCCGTGGTCAGTTATAAGCACGGGTGTCGTAGCATTGGTGCTAGGGTGTCGTGAGGTTTCAACTGGGGTATCGCGAAAGATTTTTGGCCGAATTCCTCCTGGGGTGTCGCGGGGATTCTCTCCGTGGTCAGTTATAAGCACGGGTGTCGTAGCATTGGTGCTAGGGTATCGTGAGGTTTTAATTGGGGTGTCGCGAAGGATTTTTGGTCGAATTCCTCCTGGGGTGTTGTAAGGTTTCCTCTTGGGACGTCGTAAAGCTTACTACGGTAACCTGGTATTTGGCTTCCCGACACTCTCTTCAGTAATGGTTTCTTCTGTTCCCCATCCCCCGAAACTCAGCAAGGGGGGCGCAACCCTGTGAGCACCCACTGAGATGGTGGCATGTGGCAAGTTTCCACGATAGGGGCGCCGGAGCTGATAGCTCGGGCAATTGAAACACCCGCCAGGAGTAGCTTAAATATAGATGGGGGAATGCTATCGTTAATCTCCTTTTCAGCTGATCTTCCAAATTTTTTGGATAATGAGATGGCTTCTAGAGGCGAGGGGCGATCAACTGAACTGCCAAGCAGGGGCATCAGTGGCCGTGGGGGGCCCCATGGGAGCCACACCACGGTAACCGTCGATGGGGAGGTCTTTGCGTTGTCGCTCACAAACCGCGAGTGACTCTACAGGGCGGCCGAGCAATACCTGGCCGTTTCAATGAGAGAGATCGAGCTCCTGTGTCAGGCCAACAGCCAGCTGGAGGGGCAAGTAGCATCCCTCCAATGCCAGATCGCTGAGTTAGCCCCGCAGCATGGGGGGAGCTCGGCAGCGCTCGGAGAAGATGACAAGCCCTAGTGAGGGCTCCTGTACTTTTTTCTTTTCTTTTCTTCTTGTTTTTCTTTGTGTGATGAATAAAAAGAAATCTTAGTAACTTTTGTGTTTGCTGCCAGACCGAAGGATAAGGGAGCTTGGATGTCGTAACTGTTTTTCGACCGATTTCATCCTAGGATATGGTAAAGTTTTCTCCTAAGCATGAACGGGTGTCTTAGGTTTGTAACTTGGGTTTCTTAATAATTCAACTGGGGTGTCCTCACTATTTTTTGGTCTAATTCATCGTGGGGTGTCGCGGGCCTTCTCTCTGTGGTCAGTTATAAGCACGGGTGTCATAGAATTGGTGCTAGGATGTCGTAAGGTTTCAACTGGGGTGTCGCGAATGATGACATTCCCGACTCAGGCTATTAACGACACCTCAGTTCTCATCTGACGACACCCTAGCTTTAAGGCGATGGCTCCCATGCGGGGACTGTTAGGGGGGACCGACGACATCCCCGACTCAAGCTATTAACGACACCCCAGCTCGCATCTGACGACACCCATGAGGTGACTGTTAAAGCGGGGTGTCGTCGCCTTAAAGCTATAAGCACGGGTGTTGTAGCGTTGTTGCTTGGGTATCGTAAGGTCTCAACTGGGGTATCGCGAATGATTTTTGGCCGAATTCCTCCTTGGGTGTCGTAAGATTATAAGCATGGGTGTCGTAGCATTGTCGCTAGGGTGTCATGATGTTTGAACTGCGGTGTCGCGAAGGATTTTCGGCCGAGCATAACAGGGGTGTCATATTTGTTTAACAGAGGTGTCTTATTTCTTTAACTTGGGTGTCGCAATACTTCCGATTTTCTCCTGCGATGTCGCGAGGCTTTTCTTCAGCATTCGTTTGGAGCACGGGTGTCATAGGCTTGTAACTAGGTGTCTTAACAGTAAATCTGGGGTGTCGTAGCTTTTATGACGACACTACAGATCTCATGCATGACGACACCCTACCTTTAAGGCGACGACACCCGTTCCGTGACTGTTAAAAGGCGAGGACCGATGACATCCCCGACTTAGGCTCTTACGACACCCTAGCTTTAAGGCGACGACACCCGTTCCGGGACTCTTAAGGTTTAAACTGGGGAGTCGCTCCCCCCTCTTCTCCTCTTGGCCTCCGTAGAATCCCCCCCTCTTCTCCTCTTCTTTATATTCATTCCCATGCTTTCTCCATGGTCAGTTATAAGCACGGGTGTCGTAGGCTTGTAACTACGGTGTCTTAACAGTAAATCTGGGGTGCCGTAGCTTTTATGACGACACTAGAGCTATATGGACAGGAAATAACCGGGAATATAGGCCGAAACTCTCTGACGACACCCCAGTTCATAAGGTATAACATCCTAGTTAAAAGAGTACAGTATTCGTGCTACAAAATAGTAAACTCTAAACAGTTATGACTCCCGGAATGTCATAAATGTTTTGGCCTAAGGAAGTTACCCGCGCATTAAACGGTTTGGTCACACATTAACTTCCTCTAATGACAAAAAACTGTTGGTGTAATAAAGGAGCTTTACAAAGAAGTGGCAACAAGGACTTTTTACTTCCTGCTGCGGATGACATTTTCTTCAGAAGTTTTCTTCCGACCGGACTCCTCATAGCGAGGGCTCAGGATATTGCTCAAACCTTGGACTGATTCCTTAGCATCCAAAAACCAAAGCGAGGGCTCAGGATCTTGCTCAAACCTTGGACTGATTCCTTAGCATCCGAAAGCCAGAGCGAGGGGGAAGAAAGAGTTTTTCTTGCACAGATGTAATCCAAGAAAAAATAATGGTAGAAGTAGGTTGGAGGGAAAGGGCATTTTCATCTGCACAATAATTTTAAAATAAAGGCGAAGCGCTTTTAATGGCCATCATGATTAGAACGTAACATTGTAGCAGAGCCATACGTTCCGCATCGTCAGCCATGTAGGATCCATGTGGATCAATTAGAAGAGGCGGTATAGCCCATGTAGGACTTACTGCACCGGGGGTGGTATAGAAAGACTTTTCCGAAAAAATATACTACCTTAATCAAACGCTGAATGTGGGGTGACGGTGACCATGGATCAGCCCAGGGGCCTTATTTTATTGATCGGCCCAGCGGCGGGCAGAAAGCAAAGAAGAATATTTGCGCGTCAGTTGGTTCAATATCATCGTGTGCAGCTTAATCTTTTCTCAGAGTCCAACTCTTGTGACGAAGGTCAAGTCGACAGGACGATGATTGATTATAGTTTTCTCAAAAAAACTGTTACTTATAATTGATCATAAATTGGAGACCGATCAGCAAGGTATAGAAAGATGCGGAGTTTGCGCATTCACCAAACCGAGGGACAAGTGCATCGTATTTGTTAACCGTGAGGTGATGAAATGAGTTTTGTTTTCTTTTGTTGTTTTTAAGGTTGATATAGCAAGAGCTTACCACGTTGAATAAAAGCCACAAATGATAGGAAGCACATTGAATTTGCATTAGACTAGTGAATTAATAATTTTTGCCTTGTTATTAAATTTTATATAGATAACTTATTTGCTAATCAGAGGCCTCTGCTCTTTGATTAACATCAGAATTTCTGTGTTACTTGAGGAACACAATATAGGTGTGTTTTGTTTTATGAGGCCACAAAAAACATACCTGCAGTTGACTGGAAAAAACTCATCCAATTAATCCCTTGCTCTGCCAAAAAAAAAAAAGAAAAGTTTAGAACATGGAACTGGTATTATATAATCCACATGAAATTCTTGTAGCAATATCATAGGTCTACGGCAAAAGCCCAAACACTATACTTCGAAACCATGAGATCAGAGCTACTCATGCTCCTCAAGTCTAATGGTGTGTTTCCTGATTAACAATAGCTATATCCAGTCTATATCCAGTCTTGGAGCATTTGAAAAATCCATGGAACACAACACTACAACAGATCTAAGCTTCAGATACTCATCGAGGTATACCATTAACAAAGCAACTGCAACACGGTAGAACGTTAAAATTTAACATAATTTAAGTCATATATAGAAAGTTTAAATCATATTTGTTGATGCTGAATCACCAGTCTTATTTTTTTTTTCTTTGTTATGGGATCTCTTTCTGAAAGAAGAGAGTGTCCCTCAAGGATCCTCCCCCCCTTCTTCTTATCCCATCTCGAGTTTTTCTTTTTTAGATCAGAAGATCCACGTGTAAGATAAACGTTCGTCCTAGACCAACGCCTGCTACGTGGTCATTCATCGATAATTAATAATAAAGGTATTAAGAAACTTGCTCATGAAGATAAGGATCTTCATGATGACTTCGGTTATCCCAAGGGAATGTCAGGGTTAGTGGAAATGTCAGAGTCAGAGAAAAGGTATCTGGCCCTAAAACAGGAGCTCAGTATCTCCTTTTCCTAGACGAATGGTGATGCTCCAGCGTTTGTCTTATTCGAACCTATTTAAAGCGTCATGATGCTTAATGATTCTCGATTTCTGTTCCGGACACGACAGCTCATCGTGTTTAGTGCTTCGGATACGAGAATGATTCCGAGATCAGGGGCCGCCCAGGACTAAGGGCCGCTCAGACCCTGGGGGCCGCCTAGGACCAGGAGGCTGTCCAGGACCTGGGGGCCACCTAAGGTGAGGGGCCGCCCAGAACCTGGGGGCCGCCTAGGACTAGGGGCCGCCCAGACCCTGGGGGCCGCTTAGGACTATGAGGCCGCCCAGGACCTGGGGGCCGCCTAGGACCAGGAGGCCACCCAGGACCTGGGGGTCGCCTAAGGTTAGGGACTGTCCAGAACCTAGGGGCCGCCTAGGACTAGGGGCCGCCCAGACCCCGGGGGGCCGCCTAGGACCAGGAGGCCGCCCAGGACCTGAGGGCCGCCTAAGGCTAGGAGCCGCCCAGAACCTGGGGGGACCGCCTAGGACTAGGGGCCGCTCAGACCTTGGGGGCCGCCTAAGACCAGGAAGCCGCCCAGGACCTGGGGGCCGCCTAAGGTTAGGGGTCGTCCAGAACCTGGGGGGCCGCCTAGGACTAGGGGCCGCTCAGACCCTGGGGGCCGCCCAGGACTAAGAGGCCGCCCAGGACTAGGGGCCGTCCAGACCCTGGGGGCCGCCTAAGACCAGGAGGCCACCCAGGACCTGGGGGCCGCTAAGACCAGGGGCCACCCAGGTCCTGGGGGCCACCCAGGACTAGAGGCCGTCCAGGCCCTGGGGGCCGCCTAGGACTATGAGGCCGCCCAGGACCTGGGGGCCGCCTAGGACCAGGAGGCCGCCCAGGACCTGGGGGCCACCTAAGGTTAGGGGCCGCCCAGAACCTGGGGGCCGCCTAGGACTAGGGGCCGCTCAGACCCTGGGGCTGCCTAGGATCAGGAGGCCGTCCAGGACCTGGGGGCTGCCTAAGGCTAGGGTCTTAATTTTTTATTTTTCAACCACATCATTTACTAATCATTTTATTTACCAACCATATCATATGCCCCTTCGCCCATGTCCCTTGCATTCATGTGCGTTGCACACGCGCAAGGGAGAAGGGCAGAAAAATTTGAATTTCAAATTTAGCACACGATAAGTGTCGTTTCAAGAAAAGGAAGAAAGAGGGGGGGCGCATATCTCTAGGAAGATAGTGTCTTTTCGCTTGTCCGGTCCCACTGGGGGATCGCCATGTGGCTTTGTGGCGCTCGAGGCGTTGCGTCCGAGATATAAAAAAGGGGAGCCATCCCCTCCATCCTTTTGTCTTTTATTTTGTATATCCTTCTGCGATTTTACTTCTCCGAGTCCAGGTTAGTCGACTCCTTCTTCTTTTTTTCTTTTTCCATGGATCCCTCCCAAGATAGGAAGGGTAAAGATCCTATGATCGAGCCCTCCCGTGAGGAGATTCTTCAGGCGCGTCGCCAGGCCCTCGGAGGGGTGGTTATCCACGGGGATCAACCTGTCGCTCGCCTGCGCAGCCTATGTCTAGGTTGTTACCCCAATCTCCTAGGGCTTCTTCATCTACCAGCCGTGAGGTAGGGCTCCCTGCGATTGCTTCTAAATCGGTCAGCCCGGTGGATGTCGCCTCAGTTACAACTTCCCAAGACCTTAGGAACCTTAGGGCTCAGTTTGGGATCCCTAGCATTATTCGGCTTTCCGTTCCCCTCCCCGAGGATAGGGTTACCCTAGCGCAACCAAGAAAGGTTGCATTGTATGAAGAGTTTTTCAAGGGCAGTCTACGATTTTCCCTGCATCCCTTCTTTGTAAACTTGTTGAATAGGTATCGCCTCATTCCCGCACAACTTACCCCCAACTCCATTCGTGTCATTTTTTCATTTCTGGGGCTTTGTTCTTTCCACAGAGCTTCCGCCTAACTTTCCTTATTTAGGGCATTGTATAGGATTCGAAACCCTGTTAGGGATGGGTGGTGGAGCTTCGCGTCGAGGCCTAAGAGAGTCCTTAAGCTTAACCTTCCTTCCAAAATTAAAGGGTGGAAGTCTCAGTTCTTTTACGCACACTTGGAGGGGCTGGGGGTAGACTGGGGTATTCCGGATACCAGCTCTAACCAGAATTCGAGTGTTGATGAGAAAGACAGTGAACTTTTCAACACTTTGATTTCCACTATCATACCTCCCAGTAGGGAATTGCTATTGGAGGATAATCTTTGGGAGATCACATTCGTGCCGGTGTCGCTGGCTGCAGCGCCCGGTAAGCCTTGAAGAGTTTTTCTTTTTTTATTATTATAATTTTATTGCTTATTTGTACATCTGTTATTTGAATAGATGTCCCTTAGTGTACATATTATTTTCGTAGCTAGTATATTTTGTGCCCTCCTTTTAGCTAACCGCTTGCTCTCTATATTGCAGCAATGAAGTTTTCTCAAGACTCGCTGATATCGGGCCTCCGAAAGAGAGGAGGAAGCGACCGTGGCACGGCAGGAACTAAACCTAAAAGGCCCCGTCGGCCAGAACCGGATCGTCGTGCCCAGCCTCCAGCGGCCCTCCCTGAAGCAACACTGATAGAGGGCAGCGAGGGGGAGGTAAGTCCTCCCGAGGGGATACCGATAGGAGACTCTGCCGAGGGGAGCTTACTGGCGGCCGCCCCATCTCCTGCTAAGGGCGCCGGAGGGTCGGTCGAGAGCACGGAGGCCGTTGAGACTGATCCGTCTGGCCCGTCATCGTCAAAGGAAGCAGGCGCCCCCGCCCCCGCCCTCTCCGATGCCTTGAGAAGTCCGTCCCCGCCTTCCCAAACGCCTAGCCTGGGCGCCGCATATAAAAGTTGTTTATCGGAAATAGTCCTCAAGCTTTTGATCATGCCCAGGTTTCAGGCTAAAATGAGGAGCCTATCACTGGAGGAGTCTTTTGACACTATGTTCACAGCCGCGCTCCAGGTAGAGCTACGATCCTCTCCTCTCTCTTCCTTTCGTAATTACTGAGTTCTGGTATTTACTGAGTGTATACTGCAGATGTCTAACGGCCTCTTCGTGCTGCGTGAGAACCTGACCAAGGCCAAGTCTCGTAGTGAGAGCTTGGATAAAGAATTGGTGGAAACAAAGGCCCGGGAGTCGAAAGCACTACATGACCTTCAGGTCATCCAGGAGGATTATCGAACATGGCGGGAGAGGGCGGAGAAGGAGCTGCAGAGCCTAGACGCCCAATTATCCGAAGTCCGGGCAAAATTGCTGCCAACAGAAGAAAGATTGAAGGAAACCGTTATCAGGCTAGAGCATACTGAGAATCGAGCCGACAACACAGAGGCCGCAGCCCGCAACGCTGCGGAAAAACTGGCTTTAGCCGAGAGGGATACTAAGGAAGCTCTGGACAAGGTCGCGGCAGTGGAGACGGAGGCTCGGGAGAGGGTGACCGCAGCCGAGACTAAAGCTCAGGAAAAGGTGGCTGCGGCTGAAGCTAGGGTCCAGGAGGCCATCAAAGAGTACAAGGATTCTTCGGACTTTGCGTCGGAGCTCCACGAGGCCGCCATGGATGCTTTCATTCAGGGTTTTGAGAGGTGCAAACGGAGACTAGCCTGGCGCTTCAAATTAGAAAACCTTGAATGCTTTCAACCCACGGACGACGAAGAAACATCTGATATGGAGGTTGAAGATGCGGCGGGTGGAGCGGTGATAACTAAAGATCCTATCGCAGAAGCGTCCACTACTGAGGAGCTGGCCTCTGGTCCAACTACCGAGAAGGGGCGTCCCGAAGACCAATAGAAGGTGTCTAGGCCTATCTTGGTCTTAACTTTTTGTTCTTGACTTGGTCCTTTAAGGGACCTCTTTTTGTAAGTCAGTTGATATCAGCTCACAGATAGTACTTTATAAAGTTTTATAGTGAATTGACTTTGAATGAGTAGACGCCACTTTTTACTTACTTGATGTTACTCGATGCATCAACCACTCGATTCCTGATTTCTTCCCATTGCATAGGAGATCCACCTGCGAGTCGATGTTAAGTCCGAATCTCAGGGTCGTTTTTCTGGTATGTTGTCTCAGGGTGCAAGTGCTGGGACTCTGATAGGGCAGTTCAGGGACCTCCGTAGGGGAGTTTATCCTGGGTTCGAGGAGGCACGATGTCCTTAGGACTGTGGAATGTCCTTAGGACTATGGGGCCGCCGAGCCCCTTTGCAGAATTGTCTCTCGGGGGTAGCCGGATACCCGCCTAAGAGCGTGACTCGGGGCCGCCTAAGTCATGGACTTGAACCTCTTCAGGGGTAGGTTATACCAGCTGGGGGCATCCTTAGGACCGTGGGGCCACCGAGCCGCTTTGAAAGATCGTCTCTCGGGGGTAGCTGGGTACCCGCCTAAGAGCGTGACTCGGGGCCGCCTAAGTTATGGACTTGAACCTCCTCAGGGGTAGGTTATACCAGCCTGGGGGCATCCTTAGGACCGTAGGGCCTCCGAGCTGCTTTGAAGGATCATCTCTCAGGGGTAGCCGGGTACCCACCTAAGAGCGTGACTCGGGGCCGCCTAAGTCATGGACTTGAACCTCCTTAGGGGTAGGTTATACCAGCCTGGGGGTGTCCTTAGGACCATGGGGCCGCCGAGCCGCTTTGAAGGATCGTCTACAGGAAATATCCAAACATGCATGTCTATTAATTTTCGGGTAAGTACATTACATTACTAGTGATATTGCCGGAGATTATCTGCATTCCACATTCGGGGGATTAGTCATCCATTTAGATTTTTAAGTCGATATGCTCCACGGTGAAGGACTTCCGCTATCTGGTAGGGCCCTTCCTAGTTTGGAGACAATTTGCCCCCTTCTGTCGGTTTAGACACCGAAGCCTTCCTTAGAACCAAATCTCCCTGACGGAAGCTTTTCAAGCGGACGTGGGTATTATAATACCTCGCCACCCGCTGCTGATAGGCCGCTATTTTAATTCGAGCTCGATCTCTGGCTTCATCAATGAGGTCAAGACTGGCTCTTAAATTAGGGAGGTTGTCCGCTTCATCATACGATTCTACTCGAATACCCGGCAGGCCAATTTCGACGGAATAACAGCTTCGAAACCGAAAACTAGATTGAACGGCGTCTCTCCCATTGGTGTCCTGGGAGTTGTGTGGTATGCCCAGAGTACATTCGGGAGTTCTTCCACCCACCTTCCTTTGGACGTATCCAGTCTGGTCCTCAGTCCCCGTAATATCATACGATTCGTAACCTCGGCCTCTCCATTAGATTGTGGATGGCCGATGGAGACGAATCATTGCATGATACCAAGATCGGCGCAAAAAGTTCGGAAGGTGACGTTGTCGAAATGTCGGCCGTTGTCAGTGACAAGAGTATGTGGTATGCCGAATCGACAAATAATGGCTTTCCAGAAAAAGGCTTTGACCTTGGCTTCAGTGATCCTAGCGAGTGCTTCGGCTTCGACCCATTTAGTAAAATAATCGACGATGACTAGCAGGAATTTTCACTGTCCTGACGCCGGAGGGAAAGGACCGAGAATGTCCATGCCCCACTGGGCGAAAGGCCAGGGAGCAAAAAGAGGGTTTAACTGAGAAGACGGTTGTCGCTGGATGCAGGCGTATCGTTGGCATTGGTCACACCTTTTCACCAGTTCAGCTGCATCTTCTTGCATAGTCAGCCAATAATATCCTTGTCGGAGGGCCTTACGTGCCAGAGATCGGCCTCCTGAGTGATTCCCACAGATGCCTTCATGAATTTCCCTAAGGACATAATCCGCATCTACCGAGCTGACACATTTGAGGAGAGGCTGAGAGAAGGATCTCTTGTAGAGTCGGCCATCCAGCAGTACAAATTTAGAAGCCCTCCGCTTGAGCAGCTTAGCTTCCTCGTGATCAACTGGGAGAACGCCGTCCTTCAAATATCGGATATAGGATTCCATCCAGGTTTCCTCTTGGGTAACGGGCAAAGCTTCTTCCACGGCCTCGATACTAGGTGTCTCCAGGTACTCGATGTAGGTTTTTCCCATGGCGCTATCCATAGACGTAGCAAGCCGGGCTAACATATCAGCTCTAGCATTCTCTCCTCTGGGGATATAGCTGATGGTGAAGTGATCTAACAAGGGAACTAATAGTTTAACCTTGCTCAGATATTGGGACATGATAGGGTCTCGAGCCTCATACTCTCCCGACACTGGGCAGAAATAAGCTGCGAGTCAGTGAAAGCTCGGAGATGCTTGATTCCCATCCCATGTGCTAGTTTGATCCCGGCTAACAAGGCTTCATATTCAGCTTGATTGTTAGTGGCTTCAAAGAGGAAACGAAGAGCATACTCCAGTACCACATCCTCTGGGCTGGCGAGAATAAGACCAGCTCCGCTCCCCTGGGAGTTGGAGGCTCCATCGACGTGGAGGACCCATGCCTTATCATTCCTCTCGTCAACATCTAAAAGAATCTGAGGGAACTCCTCTTGATGTTCTTCAGACCAAGTGCATTCTATTAGGAAGTTGGCCAAGACCTGGGATTTCAGAGCCGCTCTGGGCTGAAATGACAAGTCGAATTCCCCTAGTTTGATGGTCCACTTAGCCAACCGGCCAGAGGTGTCTAGGCGAGACAAAATGGCTCTGAGAGGCTGATCAGTGAGGACGACTATATGATGGGCTTGAAAGTAGGGTCTGAGTCGTCGGGCGGAAATGAACAAAGCAAAAATGACCTTCTCTGTCTTGGAATACCTCTCTTCCGCACCATGGAGTACCTTGTTGGTATAATACACAGGTCTTTGAGTGGTGTGGTCACCGACACGCACCAGAACGGAACTGATGGCTTCTGAAGAAGCCACAAGATAGAGGAAGAGCTTTTCCCCCTCCTTCGGTTTAGACAACAGGGGCGGTGTGGACAAGAATTCCTTAAGTTCTTCAAAAGCTCGTTGACAGTCTTCCGTCCACTCAAAACCGTCCGCTTTGCGTAGGACCTTGAAGAAGGGTAAACACCTCTCCGCCAATCTTGACAAAAATCGGCTTAATGCTGCTATCCTCCCAGTGAGTTGTTGCACCTCTTTCTTACATACAGGCCGTCTCATATCAAGAATGGCTTGAATTTTCTCTGGGTTTGCCTCAATTCCCTACCGGGTCACCAGGAAACCCAAGAATTTCCTTGCAGTAACTCCAAATGCGCATTTGCGTGGGTTGAGCTTTATTCTATGGAGCCGGAGGTTGTGGAAAGTCTCCTGCAGGTCGGCGACATGGCCAATGGCACAGGTGCTCTTTGTCAATGATTTTCTGCCGCTCAGAGGCAAAACTCCTTTTCTTCTGGCGGACAAGGCGACAACTTGGGTTGATATTAAGTTAATGGATAATCACCTCCGGGGGAATCCCGATCATGTCCGTCATTTTCCAGGCGAAGACATCCGCATTTACCGATAAGAAGGCTAGGAGCTGATCCCAGACTTCAGGGGAGAGGAGCTCACCAATTTGCACGGTCTTGGTGGGATCACCCCCCAGGGGGCAAGATATCAGAAGCTCTGCTGGCTCTCCCCTCCGCTCAACTTCTCTGGGGTCGAACGACTCGGCGACCGGAGGAATTCTAGCTATCTGGGGACTAGGGGCTAGATGATAGCAGGGTCTGACCGGATTTACCTCTCCATGCATCTCATCAACTCCTTGGTTGGTAGGGAACTGCACCAACAAGCGCTTGGTAGATATAACTGCATCTAACATATTCAACCCGAGGTGGCCGAGAATGGCGTTGTAGGCCAGGGGAACCCGAACCACCAGAAAATCCAGCATTACCGTGCTCTGACATGGCGGCGATCCCGCCGTCGCCGGTAAGGTAATCTCGTCCTCCACTCGTATAGAGTCTCCAGTAAAACCGACTAGAGGGACGGCTACAGGTCAAAGAGAGTCAGGAGGTAAATTCATCCGAAGAAATGCATCATAAGTAAGCACATTAGCGAAGCTTCCACTGTCGATTAAGATCCTCTTTACAGGATGTTTAGCGACCGTCATTGAAACAACGACGCTATCATCTTTTACAACACTACTCCCCGCTATATCTCCCTTAAAAGGGATTACATCATCTAATTCTCCCCCTCCCCTTGGCCTCTTAGAAGATGAGGCTCCTCCATGGGAAATCATTCCCACCATCCGCTCTGTCGGGGTGTTATCGATGTTGGCTTGAGTGGAGGGAGGTCCCATCAAAGCTGGTATAGGAGGAGCCCCTTTCTTCTGGATGTACTGCCCAAGATATCCCCTTTGGATGAGTTCTTCGATGGCTTGCTTCAAATTCTGACATTCTTCAGTGTCGTGGCCGTAATCCCTGTGGAAACGGCAATAACGGCTCCTGTCGCGGGCAGCGCCCTTCTTCAATGGAGGTGGACGCCGTAAATAAGGCTCGTTTTCAATTTCCATGAGGATATGAGCCCGAGGCGCTAGGAGGGGTGTAAGATGGTCTTCCCTGGGGGCCAGGCTTTTGCGGCGGTCAGTCGGCCGGCACGAGGGTTCGGACTTCTTGGGAGGGGGCCCGCTCAACTCTGGGCGAGCGGATCTCTTGCCGGTCCTCTCCTGCGCACCTCTCCTTGATGAATCAGCCTCGTCGGCGTGGATGTACTTCTGCGCACGGCTCAAGAGGTTAGCATAAGAGCAAGGAGGTTTCTTGTCCAGAGAGTAGGTAAAACGGGAGGGACGGAGCCCCCGTTTTAAAGCCAGCATGGCTACAGCATCCTCAAGATGATAGACTTCTAGGGCCGCCACCTTGAAATGGGTTATAAAGTTTTTCAGAGGTTCTCCTTCTTGCTGCTGCATGGAGAACAAGTTGTCTGCTACTCGAGGAATCTTCCGACAAGCGTCGAAATGAGTCAAGAAAGACCTCTCCAGTTGTCGAAAAGAGTCAATACTACGTGAGGGCAGACAAGAGTACCAAACACGAGCCACCTTACGGAGGGTGGCCGGGAAGGCAATGCACAGGAGGGCGTCAGTCGCTCCTTGGACCTGCATAATAGCTTTATAGCTCTCCAGATGATCTAAGTGATCAGTGGTGCCGTCATAGGGGTCCAGTTGGAGGAATTAGAATCTCCTTGGAATGGGCTCCTCCATAACCCGTCGAGTAAGAGGAGGGCGGGTGTTGTAATCCGACCCCGGCTGATTGTTGATCATTTGACTAAGTTCCTCCAGCCTTCGATCTTGCTCCTCAAGACGTCTTTCCATCCGATCAGTCATACGCATACCCCGGGGGGCCGCCTAGGACCAGGAGGCCGCCCAGGACCTGGGGGCCGCCTAAGGCTAGGGGCCGCCCAGAATCTGGGGGGACCGCCTAGGACTAGGGGCCGCTCAGACCCTGGGGGCCGCCTAAGACCAGGAGGCTGCCCAGGACCTAGGGGCCGCCTAAGGTTAGGGGCCGTCCAGAACCTAGGGGGCCGCCTAGGACTAGGGGCCGCTCAGACCCTGGGGGCCGCCCAGGACTAAGAGGCCGCCCAGGACTAGGGGCCGCCCAGACCCTGGGGGCCGCCTAAGACCAGGAGGCTGCCCAGGACCTGGGGGCCGCCTAAGGCTAGGGGCCGCCTAAGGCTAGGGACCGCCTAGGTCTTGGGGGCCACCCAGGACTAGGGGTCGTCCAGGCTCTGGGGGCCGCCTAGGACTATGAGGCCGCCCAGGACCTGGGGGCCGCCTAGGACCAGGAGGCCGCCCAGGACCTGGGGGCCACCTAAGGTTAGGGGCCACCCAGAACCTGGGGGCCGCCTAGGACTAGGGGCCGCTCAGACCCTAGGGGCCGCCTAGGACCAGGAGGCCACCCAGGACCTGGGGGCCGCCTAAGGCTAGGGTCTTAATTTTTTGTTTTCCAACCACATCATTTACTAATCATTTTATTTACCAACCATGTCAATATTGTCCCAAAATCATACAGATTTAAAACATAAAATCATCATGCCTAACGCATTAGGCAAGTAATAAAACAACAAATAAATCCTAACACAAATAAATCTTACTCTCATTCCCTTTTAGCGAAGGTCCATGGCATCCGTTCTTTTCAATGTAGTCTTGTATTTCCATTTTTTTTTTTTTTGATACAGACGGGCGATCACATAAGTCTGGTGTGAGTCAACCCAGATACATCAGAATATAAAATTTGCGACAAAATAGGAGGGCAGGGGTCACCTCTTCTCCATATCCTATAGCCCACATGCTGAGCCACAGCAGCCGCCGCCCAGTCAGCCGCTGAGTTGGCTTCACGAAAAACATGACGAATCTGGGCGGTATCCACATCCTGCAGCATAGACCATATGTCCCTGAGAATCAGATTAGAGGATGCTTCGGGAATACTCTCCTTCCGCAACCACTGAATAACCGTCATGGAATCACCTTCAATCACTAGTCTCTGGGCTCGAAGAGTCCGAGCAGTATAAGAAATACCTGCCCAGGCAGCATAAAGCTCGGACATAGGTACAGAAGAATCCAGGGAGCCAAATCCTCCAGCCGCCAGCATATCACCCTGAGGCCCACGGATAATGAAGGCCGAACCAGCCAATCTACCATGGACACTCCCATCAAAGTTAATTTTGATAAAACCTGGAGGAGGGGGCTCCCTTGAGATGAAAACCATACGACGGTTCGCTGTCGAAACAGCAGGGGAACCCCAGAGGCCAGAGATGTCATAACCTACCGATAGAGTGGCTCGGGCACAATCAGCGGATAAGGATCTGATCTTTCTCACCAACCGCTGAGGAGATATAAAGTCCTCAGAAAATATAATCTGGTTCCTAGATAACCAAATCTAATAGGCCGTGGCCGCCCAAAGACCCTGAGTATGCAGAGAAGCCATACGAAGATCCTGAAAAAAGAGAGGACGGGGGGAACCGGAAGCATCCCCTCTATAAGCATAGCCCACCATGTACCATATCTGGCTAGCTCTAGGACATCTGAAGATCGCATGGTCTGTAGACTCATCCTCCAAAGTACACAGGGGGCAGGTCGGCTGGATAGAGACACCCCTACGAGAGAGCAGGGCACATGTCAGAAGGCAGTCCCATAGAAGCTTCCATAGAAAGAGCTGAATCCTAGGAAGAGTGGGGAGCGACCATATCCAAGCAGCATCTACTGAGGCCTAAAGATCTTCATCAAGTCCCTGAAAGGGGCCCTAGAGAGGGAGGATTGCTGCCATAGCCTAACATCAGCCGCGGGACTAGAAATAAGAGGAATGGATAAAATCCGCTGAGAGAGTTCCTTTCCAAACAGACTGGTCACCAAAGGGGTATGCCAGGAGGGGGGATCAGATGAGATTAAATCCTTAACCCTCAGATCGGTGGAAACATCAGTACTGAAAAATGAGGGCCATCGGGATAGAGAGAGCTCAGAAATCTAAGAATCATGAAAAGCGTCAATAGAGTGACCATCACCAATCATCCAAGAGGTATTCTTCATGATGGAGTCTCCAACCTGGCAGGCCTCCTTCCAAAAGGAAGAGCACCCCCGGGCCGGCATTATATACTCCCCAGCCTTTCAGTCACCATATCTCGCCCGCATAACGGAGCTCCAAAGATATTGCGGCTCCAGGAGGAAACGAGAGGCATGTCTGGCCAATAAAGCTTGACGCCTAACCTTCAGGGATGGGATTCCGAGGCCTCCTTCTTAAATTGGCATACATATAGTGTCCCAAGATAAGAGATGGATATCGTGCCGGTCTTGCATAGATGCCCATAAGAAATCTCTAAAGCATCTCTCGATCCTCCTTAAGCAAGTAGTTGGGATAGCCGCATTCGACAGCATGTAGAACGGAAGGGATGAAAGAACCGACCGGACAATGATAACCCTAGCCATCATAGATAAGCCAGTAACATGCCAACCTTCAATACGCTGGCAAAACCTCCTCTCAAGATCCGCAAAGTCAGCACACCGAGGTCTTCTACCAGTCATGGGGATTCCCAAATACATAAATCGGTCGGTCTGAGTAGAGATTCCCAACCGATTGATGATAACATCCCTGATGGATCTGGAGGTCTTTGGGCTAAAACAGATAGAGGACTTCTGAAGGTTGACCTTCTGATCCGAAGCCCAATAATAACACTGAATAATGGAATCGAAGGATGCCGCATTAGTAATAGAGGCCTGACCCAGGAGGATGTAGTCATCAGCAAACAAAAGATGAGAGATGGAAGGGCCCTCATCCCCCATCTTAAATGGGATAATCCTCTGGTATTGCTGAGCCTGATGGAAAGCACGAGAAAGATCATCCACAGCCAATATGAACAAGAGGGGGGATAAAGGGCACCCTTGGCGTAATCCCACAGAGGAATGGAAGAACTCAGTCAGACCCCCATTGATGATCAGAGAGAAAGAAGGCCTTTGGATGCAAGCTATCACCCATTCAATAAATGTCTCATCAAAACCAAACTCCTGAAGGGAACGATACAAGAAGGTCCAGCTCAATCTGTCATAAGCTCTCTCCATATCAAGCTTGATAGCCATAAGGCAACTTCTGGTCGAGGCTTTGTGGAAATCATGCATAAACTCCTGAGTGATGAGAACATTGTCCGAAATAGACCGTCCTCTGATAAACGCCCCTTGTTCCTCTGAAATGAGATGGGGAATCACTGCCCGGAGGCGACTGGCTAAGAGACGGGCACAGATCTTGTACAGAGTAGTACATAGACTGATAGGCCTAAAATGCTAAGGAAGAGAAGCATCTGAGCGCTTGGGAACAAAAGCAATAAGTGTCCTATTCCAATCCTCAGGAATGTTCTTAGATTGGAAAACAAACTGTATAGCCTAAACCACCTCCTACCCGACAATATCCCAGTAGAAACAGAAAAAGAAAGGCTGAAATCCATCCGGTCCCGGGGCCTTATCAGGACCAAGCTCCCAAACAGCCTGGCGAACCTCCTCCGCATAAATTGGCCTGACAAGTCTGGTGTTATCCAAAGAGGACACCCTCCTGGAATCAGATACTGGAATAACCGAAGCTCCATCACCACTAGAATCAGCCCATCTAGACTGGAAAAAATGGAGAAGCTGAGATCGGATAGAATGAATATCCTCTAGATAATTCCCCTCAGCATTAGCTAACCTCCTGATCTTGTTAGCTGCTCACCGCTTCAGAGTAGCCTGATGGAAGAACCTGGTATTACGGTCCCCTTCCTTGATCCACTGAACCCTGGATCTCTGCCTCCAATATAACTCCTGCTGGCGAAGAAGGGAATGATGCCGAGCAAGGTTCTCTCGCAACAGGGAGAGATCAAAATCCAATAGAAAACCATCCTGGTCCTCCTTCGACTGAAGACCACATATAACAGCTTCAGCCTGCTCAACTTGCCTGACCAGATCTCCGACCTCCAGTCTATTCCATCTAAAAAGTCTACGTCTAGCCAACATAAGACGACGAGATAACCCATAGGCAGCATGACCCCTGATAGGAAGATGCCAAATCTGAGAGATGATAGTCCGGGCAGCAGAATGGACCGTCTAGAAACGTTCGAATTTGAACTGTTTCTTCTGCTGTAAATTTGCTTCCAAGGAAATCAAAATAGGACAATGATCCGAGGCGATCCTGGGGAGGTGGGTAACAGAGACATCAGGGTACATATGGAGCCATTGAGCAGTTGCTAAAGCTCTATCAATTCTTTCCCATACCCTCGCCGTCCCCTGCCAGTTATTGCACCAAGTAAATTGGGGCCCCGAGTACCCCAGATCCATTAGGCCAAAGACCCGATAAATGACCTGAATTCAGTAATATCAGCAGAGCTGGTGACACGTCTGCCCCCTCTCTTCTCACTGGCCTCGGTTATACAATTAAAGTCACCAGCAATGATAGAAGGAATCCCTTGAGCAAGAAGGGAAGTCAGCTCAGCCCAAAGAGTCCGCCTCACTCGGTAGTCCGTACTGGCATAGACTGCCGATAGCAACCAAGGGACAGAAGTCCCTTCAGAAATAACAAGGCCAATCTTCTGATTACAATGATGAAAAGCATCAATCGAGACAACAGAGTCTCGCCAAATAGCCAAAATACCTCCAGACAGACCCTCAGCCTCAACCGCATAAGAAGTCCAGGACCGGACAATCTGCCTCCGAAACCGCACCAAACTGTCTCCCGACAACCTGGTTTCTAATAGGACACAAATGTCGAAAATATGAAGCTGAATCAATCTACCAAAAGAGGAACGGAATGAGGGCTTATTAGCACCTCGAACATTCCAAATAAGGATCTTCATAATATTATTTGGAGATAGTTGGGACCATCTCCTGGTCCTCTAACATCAAACCATCCACATGGTGCCCTACGGACCCCAAACCATCCACATCATTTTGAACTGAGCAATCTTGCTGGACCGCTGGATCAATATCAATATTAGATGACCCCTGGCCCAAAAGCATAGCAGAAGGTGGCTCACTCACACAGTCTACAGGACTCTCTGAGATGACCATCACCTCCTCCCGACAGAAACCTTGCCATAAGAGGGCAGGGGCAAATCATGTGAAGAAGGAATGAAATCCACTCTACAATTAACCATTTTGCCCTTGCCTTTCCCTTTTCGCTTATCCAGTTTGGGGGTAGACCTGGGAGGCAGGCAATCAGCTGGTCTCGCCCGCTTGAGGGGGCCCGAGACCATAACACAATTCTTCTCATGGCTGACATCATTGGAAACCAAATCCAAAGCTGCAAATGGATTATCAGTAACCAAGGATTGGGGCTTCACAGATTCAGAGGATCCAATCAACTTAACCTGCAATTTCTCCATTTTAGACTTCTTAAAACCGGCACGGCCTTGGAAAACTGGCACGGCCACCAGAGGGGAAAACTCCATCTCCCCTTCCTCCGAAATCAGCAAATTCTTACCTTTACCTAGGCCCTTCAAGCCGCCGGCCACCTGGAGACCTAGCTCGGCCACAGAACCATCGTCAAGCTTCCCTCCAACCGATGCTTGCTGGATTGAAGCAGGCTTCACAGTACCAGGGGAACGACGACGACTCAACTTCGACGGAGCCTTCCAACCCTCCTTCAAGCTCAAATCCAAAGCAACCGGCCGAAGGACTGAACTGGGAGCAGAGGCATTAGAAGAAGGCTTGCCCATTGAAGAAACTGACTTACCCGAAGGAGCACCAGGAGACCTTCGTTGACGAACCGCTGCCATACGGCCCAAAGACGAAGCTGCCGACTGAATCAACATTCTCCGCCATGGCATCCTTCGTGCAAGGACCATCCAAATGAAGGGATCCACATTTCGGACAGAATCCTTCGAAAGCCTCAAAGGCAAATTGCTGCCAAAAGGGTCCCCGAAGCCCCTGGACCCTGGTTCCAGGCCGGAGAGGGCTGCGTAGATCGACTCTGACCGCCACTCTAGCGAAACCTCCCCTGTTCTTGGCCAAGGTCGCAGCGTCCGCATAGGAGAAGGACCCTGCTTGCTCAGAGATTGCTCTGAGAGTATCCACCTTCCAAAACTCCATAGGAAGGTTGGGAAGTCTCATCCAAACCAGCGCCGTTGAAATGGAATTCTTGGACGGGAAGAATTCCGGATGCCATGCTTCAGTCGCTATTATCTGTCCGTTGATCACCCATGGCCGATTGAGGACCATTTCACAGGCCGACGGATCTTCAAAACGGAAGATACAGCAGCAGAACGCCAATGACACAGGGACGATAGCTCCAGAAATCCCAGCACGTCTGAATTTCCGGATGTAAGCATCGATCAGCACCCACTTGATGAACGAACGGGCCAGAACAGCGCAGTGCTGCCACCCCGCCATCTCCTCTAGCAGCTCCGCCTCTGGAATCCGAACGACCTCCAGAAATCTCCTCCAAGCTCGCCACCTCCGTCGGAGAGGGGGACGAGGACACCCAGGAAAACCCATTCTCCGAAGCCCGACTTCTGGATGTCCGGTCTGCCATACTCCCATCAGAAGCCATAGAGAGACAGAGGGAGGGGGGACGGAGACCGGGCCGGAAGCACACAGCAAGGCGAAGAAGATCGCTGGAGATCAGAGAGGGAGAATGCTGGAACCCAAATCTTAAAGCACAACAGCTGAAAGCGCCGGAGAGCAGCTCACACGAAATTTAAAGCTCACTCATTGCTATCTTTTTCTTGTATTTCCATTTTCATTAAGCCGAGATGTCGATAGAAACCATAAATTGTATTTATTTGCATCATTGTCTTATTGCGGCGCATATTGTACGTATGATTGAGTGCTTTAAATCAGAGCATTAGTACGTATATTATTAGAAACTAAAAAACTTTCTACCTATTAAAATATTCATATGACTTTTCACATGCTAGCTTGCGGCATATGCTAAATCATAGAAGCCAACACCAATAAGTTTAAGTAGGTCATGTGTCACGCTCCAGACCCAAAATTTTTTGAATTAGGGTGACAACCCGCCGCATGCCAGGCATGCAAGGCATCCCGAATTATGACACATAAATCAATATAAGACAATGATTATATATGTCTAATCCATAACTTAACACAAACCATAACTATAAGGTTTGGACTACAAGCCTTACACACAAGCATAACCAGGGTTACATCAACATAATGGAACTAATTTATTTAATTAGAAGCTCCATCAACCCCAAAACCTTTTCACTCTTGAGGCTCTGAAAAACATTGTGAGATTTACATGAGCTCACACTCAATAAGTAAGCCTATTATAATGTAAAATAGTCATATATCATCATAGCATTTCAAAATATTTTCAAATCATATTTTCATGAAAAGCTTCCAATTTCAAATACATTTATCATGTTATCAAAACATGCATATCATCAGCTCAAATTATCTTGGAAGCTTACAATAAATACCAGAATATGCAATGTAAACAAACCCACTGTTTATATAATCATTATTTTCTTATGTGTCCCACGGCCCTACAACACCCAACTGGTGTGTCACTCTTAAATGTCCCCTAAGAGGAAGGGTCATGGTACCAGCGTTATGTCATATCATAATCAAACAGAACACATCCTACATATGTGTATTCTCCACACATCTTTCCCTGTGGAGATGGGTCCTGTATCACACAATCAATCAGAACACATCTACATATGTGTGTCATCCACATATCTTCTCCTGTGGATGAGGGTCACGTATCACTTGGCATTTCACATCATTTTACATCACATGAGAACCGTGGCGACACATATAAGTATAATTCAATATTATTATCATATTTGCATGTTACACATCATGCATCATCATAAACATATGCTTCTCACATCACATATACAGTGGTTTGTACATTCATAGCATAAAAATACATCAACAGTATCGGTATATTTTGTAAAGCCAAAATAACCACATCCTTCAATTTTTGCATATTTATAATCACTACTTTGCAAATTATTAGCAATCACATATAATTATCTCAATAGTACCAACATATTTTGCAAGGTCAAAATAATTATATTTTTTATATTTGCATATACATATAAAGCCATTACTTTGCAAAATATTACTGGTTGTAATAATCATATCAATATAAATGAAACTCCATTTTCCTTATTTCATAAATATATATGCATGCAACTATAAATCCAATGATTTATAAATTAAATAATTTATAAAATTATAATAATTGGCTTACTTACCTCAGTATGCAAATTCCAAATGGTAAACCAGTTATTTAGACATCTGGGTACCTATAGATTTTGGTATATGTTCGATGAGCATTATGGCATCATGCAATTCCCCAGCACGCCCAAGAAGATCAACTATGATAACATAATGCTCTGAATCAGGAAACACCCCATAAACATCGTACATGCTATCGAAAATCCTTCTCCCCTCCTCAACCAATCCAACATGGCTGCAAGCAAATAAGATAGATACAAATACAACACTGTTCGGTCTGAATGATGATTCAATCATATGTTCAAATGTAGCAATGGCTCTGCTGCCAAGATCATGGATTTCATAACCTACAATCATTAAACTTCACGGCACAACATCTTTCTCATCCATGCCTCAAACACTCTGACAGCACTATCCAAGTCACCGCATTTCGAATACAAGTCCACAAGAGCAGCACTCAAAAACACTTTGTTCTCAAAACCATTGGTGACCAAGTAACCATGGAGGCAGATAGTTTGATGCTGAAATCCCAACTGACAACACATCCCGAGAACCTTTATCATTGTAACTGCATCAGGAACAGATCCATCCAAAAGCATATCTTTGAACACTCTCAAGGACTCATTGGCCAAACCAATATGAGCATAACCACATATGATGGCAGCCCAGAAGACCACATCCTTCTTTGCCATTTGATTGAAGATATCCATCACCTTATAGAACACTTCATGTACATATCAATTAGTGCAGTGGAAACAGCCAACTCTGATTCCAATCCTTTCTGAATCATAATTTCATGCACCCTTGTGCCTTCTTCCAGATCTAAAGCAAGAGTACATACCTAAAGAGCACTGATCAAGGTAACAGAATTGGGTTCCAATACCACATCAATCATCTTCTTGTAAACATTCAAAGCTTCAATAGGTCTCCCATTTTGGGCATAACAAGCCACCATGCTCCAAGTTACCATATCTCTTCGAGGCAACACCTCAAACAACTTGGAAGTCCGAAGTACAACATCCGTCTCATTCTCTCTCTCTCGTTTGATTTCTCCCTCCCTCTCTCTCTCACTCCCTCCCTCTCTCTATGGAATGGGAAGGAAGCTCACACGTGGAAAAGATGAGGGGAAGGAAGTGCCCGCGTCTTCTTTTAAAGCCGACGCAGATGCTTCGCGACATCTCAGATCTAGGGACTCAGAAATCCAATCGTTACGTGGTATTTGGAAACCCAACCGACACGCGCAAATGCGGGAGTCCCAGGTGTGGATCTCACAATTAAGTCTCGCGATCTAGGTAATTAAGTCTTGAGGGTTACATTCTTCCCAATTAATTACCGGCGGTTACATCACGCATACAAAATTTTATATGCATACTAATTTGGGTTTGAAGTAAATTTGGGCCAACGATAAGGATATACAATCAAGTTGAGGGATTTTCACATAAGGATATACAATCAAGTTGAAAAAGTCAAGGAATTTTCACATTTTAATTATTTGGCAGTTACTTTGATAAGGACATACAATCAAGTTGAGAAAATCAAAAGAGAAAATCAAGGGATTTTAACGCCAGTTACTCTTTTCTTAGTAGTTTCCTTCTTTTGTGTTCATATAATATGTATATATATAGCCCATATCAACAAGAATAATGAGATATATTTCTTCATCCTATTATCTCCTTCACTGTAGACCATTTATCCGGGAAAAAGCCTTTGTGCACTGTGTATGTTAAGGGTATTTCTATCTTTTGTGCATCGCATGCATGATCAAAGTATGCACAGTCAATTACTATACGCGATGAGCAAAATGTTTTCCTCTATTCAGATCAACTTGGGGCATTTGCTCGGCCTAGCTAAATTAAGTTGGGCCAAAGCGTCAGGCTTAAAGAGAAGGAAAAGACTTTGTACATCGCATCCGGTGCAGCAAGTCCTATATAGGCTACACCACCCCTTCTTATTAGTCCACATGCTTATGACACCCATTAAAAAATGTTAAGATAACCTTACGACATCTCGAGAAAAAAATTTATGATACCACAATTTTAAGCTTACGATAATGTAGTTATAAAATTAAGACACCCGTTTAGAAAGTAAAAAAAATTTACAACACTCCAGTTGTAAACTTACGACATCATAGTTATAAAATTACGACACCCCTTCAGAAAACATACACAAATTCCAAAAAAAGCTGAACTGGTATTAATGCACTCAAAAGTTAAGATGATACCCCAGTTTTAAACTTACAACATCGTAGTTATAAAATTAAGGCACCCGTTTAGAAAGCAAAAAAAAACTTATGATACCCAGTTTTAAACTTATGACACCATAGTTATAAAATTATGACACTCACTTAGAAAATATGTATGTACACAAATTTCAAAAAAAGCTAAACAGGTTTTAATGCATGCCAGATAGCTTTATTTTTGGAATTTGTGTACAAACCTTTTCTGAACGGGTGTCTTAATTTTATAACTACGGTGTCGTAAGTTTAAAACTGGGGTGTTGTAATTTTTTTACTTTCTTAATGGGTATCTTAATTTTATAACTATGGTATCATAAGTTTAAAACTGAGGTGCTGTAATTATTTTTGCTTTCTGAATGGATGTCTTAATTTTATAACTACGGTATTGTAAGTTTAAAACTTGGGTGTCATAATTTTTTTTCTTAGGATGTCGTAAAGCTGTCTTAATATTTTTTTAATGGGTATCGATCAATAAGGAGGGACGTGCAGCCCATGTAGGACTTGCTGCACCGGATGCGGTGTACAAAGTCTTTTCCTAAAGAGAAATGAAGGCTGAGATAGTCCCTCCCTTATCTTGCGACTGAACTTGACTCTAGATATTGGAGTGAAGGATGGTGAGGTTTAGATGATGCAACTGAAGCAGGGAAGGATCATGTTGATGGAAAAGTCTTTGTAAACCACCTTCGGTGCAACAAATCCTACGTAGGCTGCATTGCCCCTCCTTATTGATCCACATGAATCCTATATATCTTAACGTGATAGGACAAGATAACAAGGATCAAGATTACAAATTCGCAAGTGATACGCTATCCTTGATTGGACAGGATGGAATGGCTTACCTTTTGAAAAAAATTACGATATTTTAGTTGTAAAATTATGATGCCCTAATTATAAAACATTAAGATAAAGCTTTATGATATCCCAAGAAGTTTTCTAATATTGACCAAAAAAAATTACGACATCCTATTTTGAAAATTATGATACCGTAGTTGTAAAATTATAACATCGTAATTATAAAATTATGACACCATTTCAAAAAATATTAAGGCAAAGCTTTACGACATCGCGACTAAAAAATTATGATACCTTAATTGTAAAATTATGACACCATAATTATAAAATTACGATACTCATTCAGAAAGTCAAAAAAAAATTATGACACCTCAATTGTAAAATTACGACATCATAATTATAAAATTATGACACCAATTCACAGAATGTTAAGGCAAAGCTTTACGACATTGTGGCTAAAAAAAATTATGATACCCTAGTTATAAAATTACGACACCATAGTTATAAATTTATGATATCAAGATATCTTATATAGGCCAAAAAAAATATTATGACACCCAAGTTGTAAAATTACGATACCGTAGCTATAAAATTATAACATCCATTCAGAAAACGTTAAGGCAAAGCTCTACGACATCATGGTCGAAAAAATTATAACATCCTAGTTATAAAATTACGATAACATAGTTATAAACTTACGATATCCCTGAAAGATCTCTGATATGGGTCGAAAAAATATTACGACACCCTAGTTGTAAAGTTACGATACCTTAGTTAGAAACCTATGACACTTATTCAGAAAATATGGGTATAAATTTTTTAAAAAAGCCGAATGGGTATTAATACACGTCACGCTCAAAACCTTAGTAGGTTTTTGTCTATGATCTCTAAGCTAGATAAATGATCGGCCACTACATTTTTTGTTCCTTTTTTATCTCTGATTTCTAGGTCAAATCCTTGTAAGAGCAGGATCCATCTAATTAAGCGCATCTTGGCATCTTTTTTGAAGAAGATGCATGATGGCAGAGTGATCGGTATAGATGATTACATGAGACCCCACTAAGTAAGACTTAAAATTTTATAGTATAAATATCATAGCTAAAAATTCTTTTTCAGTGGTAGAATAGTTGAGCTGTGCATCATTCAAGGTCTTACTAGCATAGTAGATCACTCGAGGTAGCTTATCAATTCTTTGCCCTGGGACCGCTCCTATGGCATGATCAGATGCGTCACAAATCAGCTCAAAAGGTTGAGTCCATACAGGTGGATGAACGATTGGTGCCAAGGTTAATTCTTTTTTTTAAATATTTAATGGACTCAAGACATTCAAATGTGAAGTCAAATTTGACTTCTTTGGTTAATAGGTTAGTCAATGGTCGAGCCACTTTGCTAAAATTCTTGATAAATCTTCTATAAAATCCAGCATGTCCAAGGAATGATCTTATTTCTTTGACTGATTTAGGTGGAGAAAGATTTGCAATCAAATATACTTTGGTCTTGTCTACTTCTATACCTCTATTTGAAATTACATGGCCAAGGACAATACCTTCCTTCACCATAAATTGGCACTTCTCCTAATTTAGTACTAGATACTTTTCCTTGCATCTTTCTAAGATCAGTCTAAGGTGATATAGGCATTCAGAAAAAGTAGATCCAAAAATAAAAAAGTCATCCATGAAAATCTCAAGAAACCGTTCTACTATATCAGAGAAAATACTAATCATGCACCTTTGAAAGATAGATGGTACATTATACAAGCCAAAGGGTATACGTCTATAGGCGAAGGTTCCATATGGACAGGTAAATGTTATCTTCTCTTGATTCTCTGGGGCTATTGCAATTTGATTATAACCATAGTATCCATCTAGAAAACAGTAAAAGTTATGCCCGGCTAATCATTCTAACATTTGGTCTATAAAGGGCAGAGAAAAATGATCATTTTTAGTGGCTGCATTTAATTTTCTATAATCAATGCACACCCTCCATTATGTTTGAATTCTTGTAGGGACCAACTCATTGTTTTTATTTTGTATCACAATGACTCCTGACTTCTTGGGCACCACTTGCATCGAACTTATCCAAGAACTAACTGAAATAGGATAAATTATACCATTGTCAAAGAGTTTGATGATATCTTTTCTTACTACTTCCTTCATGGCTGGGTAAGTCTCCTTTGGGGTTCTCTTGTAGGCTTGGCTTCTTCCCCTAAGTGAATCCTATGTTGAATGATCGAGTGGCTAATCTCTTTTATGTCAGCTATGGTCTATCCTAACGCTTCTTTATTTTCTCTTAGGGCATTCAGTAGTTTTTCTTCTTGTGAGGAGTCTAGGTCGGCTGAAATAATCACAGATAGGATTTCTAATGAACCTAGGTATGCATATTTGAGGTGCATGGAAAGTGGTTTTAGTTCTAATTTGGGTGCTTCCTCTATTGATAGTTTGGGTAATGGTTCAGGTACTTTTTTTAGTGGTTCAATTGGAGGTTCCTATCTTGATTTTCCATCAATTGTAGCAACCTCATTGATATGCTCTCCATCTTAGTTCATACAGATTTCTAAGTCAAGCTCTTCGCCACTAAGGTCAATTGGATCATAAACAATATCCTGGACATAATTTGAATCACTCATTTGATATGTATTGGTAAGATTGAAAATATTAAGATCAATTGACATATTCCCAAAGGAAAGTTTTATTAATCCATTTCGGCAATTAATTAGGCATTAATTGTGGCCAAAAATGGTCTACCTGAAATCATCGAGATGTGGCTCTTTGGGTTTGTCACCGGCTTAGTTTCTAAAATCATATAGTTCATCGAATAGATAAAGTCACTAACTTTGATCAACACATCATCTACTATTTCCTTGGATACTTTTAAAGAGTGATATGCTAGTTGTAAGGTAATTCACATAGGCTTTAGTTCTCTCAACCCTAATTGCTCATATACAAAGTATAACAATATATTAACACTCGCTCCTAAGTTTAATAGAGCTCTGTTTATGAGGGTGTTCCCTATAATGCATGAAATAGTGGACGACTCTTGATCTTTGTATTTCACTGGCATATGGTTTGACAGGTAAGAGTTCACACTGGCTGCCAAAAAGGCTCTCTTGGGTACATTGATGGTCTTCTTTTTGGTGCATAGATCCTTAAGGAATTTAGCATAGGCTAGGACCTGTTGAATCACATCCAGTAAGGGGATGTTCACTTTAACTTGCTTAAAGACCTCCAAAATCTTATCGAATTGGGCTGAATTTTGGTTAAACTTAAGTTTATTTGGAAATGATGCTACAACCCTAATTTTTGGTTTATCTCCTTTTGGAATGGGCTCAGCTGATGGGTTGGGCATTACATCAGACTCTGATACCTCAGGTGTTTCGAACTGATCCAGTTCAGCAAGCTATTCAAGTGGTGGGACTTCTAATTCTTCTTCTTCATATGTACCTACATGGTTATCTATTTGGTTCTCAGATCTTAATGTATAAATAATACCTAGTTGGTTAATCTGGGCTCCTTATTTTGATCCTTGAATGCTTAGGTTCCTAGGTTAGCTTCGAGCTAACTCGGTAGCTTATCCCGTTCTCTTTCACTTATGGTTGTGGCTAACTAACCTACCTACATATTCAAACAAGCTATGTCCTGGGTATTGGTGGATATCTGTTGTTCTATGTTTTGCATAAAGTTATTCAGGATGGCATTAGTACTATTTATCATGGCATAGGTGTTAGCTTGGGATTTAACTAATGTTTCTAGGACTTTATCTAGGGAACTACACCTCTTTTCATTCTCATTGATTGGTTGATTGTTTCCTATAGTATTGGGCCTTGGGTTAGGCTAGTTAAAGTTGGAACCATCTGCACTAGGACCTTGTGACTAGGCAAAGGTTGGATGGTTCCTCCACCATGGATTGTAGGTTGGTACATAGGGATTGTTGGTTGTTCTTTCATAGGTTGCATTCACCTGTGCACAACTATTTTCAGTTTGGATCATGAAGTGGGGGCATTCTTCTATTATATGTCCTAGTTCATTGCATCCAGTGCAGACAGGTGCAGACACTTAGTTTACATGATTTGTTGGGGCCTGTCCTTTGAGTTCTAAGGCTTTTATCCTATGAATCAGAGATTCCATCTTAGCTTCTTCAGCTATAGATGGAGAACATTGGTGCATACCACCTCTTGATGGTTGGGGTTCATATTCTTTAGTTTTCTTTCATTGTAGGCTTTTTTTTGTTAAATCTTCTAGAAACTGCTAGGCTTCATTAAGTGGTTTCTGTATAAAGTTGCTCGGACACATCGACTCGAGCATAGTTCTGGAGTTTAGGTTTAGATCTTCATAGAAGGTTTGACATAACCTCCAAGTCTCTATCCGGTGTGAACATTGGCTTAACAGGTTCTTAAATTGGTCTAGACACTTCCAGAAAGGCTCTCCCCCTAATTGATGAAATTGGGTAATTTCGTTTCTCAACTTGGCTGTTTTATGATGTGGAAAGAATTTTCTCAAAAATGCTTTAACAAAACCCTTCCAGGTTAAGATTGACTGAGTAGATAAACTATAAAATCACTTTTTGGCATTTTCCTTAAGGGCAAAGTTAATTAGCCTAAGTTTCACAACATCTTCTGAGAGTTCATGTATTCTCATAGTATCACATATTTCCTCAAATTTTCTAATAAAAATGTAGGCATCCTCAATTCCTGTGAATTTAGGGAGTATGTTGATAATTTGAGGCTTAATTTCAAAGCTAGCAGCATTTGTTTGGGGTAATCAAATGCAAGATGGTTGGGCAGGTCCAATTTGGTTGCAGTATTCTCTTAGGTTAAGAGGATGTCCTAATTCCTCCATAGTTACTTTTTCTTTATCAAGGGTAGGGTTTAGATCTATCCTAACTAACTGACCAAACTCCCTTTTCCAAGTTGCAATTTTGAGTGTATATATATATATATATATATATATATATATATATATAATGTAGAGAGAGAAAGAGAAGAAGAGGGAAGAAAGAGAGAGAAGAAGTCTAAAATGAGAACCTAAGGAATCCTAAATCTAGAGATGATAAAGAAGAGTGTCTTAATTATGTTAAAGTTTTTGTTAGAAAAATAAGTTATCAGACATTGGACTCTTTACCCTATGATTACCTTATATCTAGACAGCTTCTAACTGCCAAGGTTGCTTTTGAATCTTCGAAGTCAGATACTAACTAGCAATTGGTCAGGTAAGGATAAGGTCAGTAGGGGTCCCCCATTGCTTTCCTTAGACACCAATTTAATTGGCTAGGTTAGACAACGGAACCAATTAAAGAATCACTTTCCTTCAGGGCTGCATTATCCTTAAACCCCTTTTCTAGACACCAGTGAACTAGTTAATACTGAGCTAGTCCAACTCTAAGGGTCTCTTATCCTAGTGAACTCAAAAGTCCTTAGGGGCTACCGTCTAATTAATTTTAAATTAACGGCTTAGAGTTATGCAGTAGGGTGGTAGTTTGTGGGCCAAAAAAGGGTGATGAAATCCATGCCTTATGTTATTTAGGAGTTGTGCGAAGTATTTTATGGAAATGCAATGCAAGTCAAACAAGGTGTCTAAATAAGTTAGAAAGTTTTTAAAATTTATTATTTGTTTCCTTAAATTAATTATATTTTATAAAAATTATCTTAGGATTTTCTTTTAGGTTTTTTTAAGGTAAGTTAATTAAAAGAAAAAATTAATTAGGTTAAAAGTGGTTTTGTGACAAGAAAGAAAGTAATTTTTTATATTAAAAAGAAATAAAAAAATCTAATAATTAAGGAAACTAAAAAAAAGAAATAAACTAAAGAGAGCAATAACTATTCAAAAAAATTACTTTTTTTAATATAGAAGCATGGATAATAATGAAACAATAAGAGAGAATAAAAATGATAAAAAATAAGAATAATATTAAAAAAATTATGGTAATTTTTTTTCTCATGAGCTAATCATGTTTGGATCTTTGACAACGATGCCAAAATTTGATCGTTGTCGTTGACGGTCAAATATAAAACCTACTCACTACTATAACTAATGGTGAATCAGGATCGTATCCTCGGAAATCAAGGGCAATTATTTTATGAAAAGAAATAAAAGAAAATTATTTGTAGATGATTATATTTAGAATGATGGTTATTAAAAGATAATAACTAATTAATTAACAAAATTAAGACAATAAAAGAAGCAACCTAGGAATCCGAATTCAACATGCATACAAAATTTATCTTCTTTTCTTTATGTTGCGATAGAAATAATTTTTATAATTTCATAATTAGAATAATTCATCTCTTGTCAAACACGGCGTATCAGAAGATTACAGCATGTCCGCTTAAAAAATAAACTATCTAATTAATTACAAGGTTAAGGTCTAATCTAATATACTATGATCTACCTCTTTTAGGCACATACCGTATCCTAAGATCATGGTACGCTAATAGAGGGTGTAGGCCGTGTATGCCGTATTAAAACCTTGATAAAAAAAATAACTCATAAGATATATGAAAGAAGAGCATGATTTTTATTACATAGAAATTAAGAACAAAAAGGAAAAATAGAACCTGGCTTCATCATCATCTCAAGTTGAAGGAATCTAGTCACGCATTATTGCTGCCAACATTCCCTTCATAAATTTTCTCCTCAGATCTAAATACAATGATCTAAATAAAAGAAAAATAAAAAAACTTTAGAGAAAACTCCCTCCTCCTACTACTACCTAAAGTCCTTTTATAGAGCTCATTAGGGTTTCCTTCTAGTTAAAGTTGGAGTCAATCGGGCTCAAGATCGTTCAGTTATCGTGAGAAAACTCTTTAGACGTCCGTTCTACATAGTTTGCACCGAGAATCCTACGAAATTATCTCTTCCTTTCTTTTTTCGGACAAATAGAGTCTTGATGATTATATTATGAAAAGAAATAAAAGAAATAAAAGATAATTTCGTAGATGATTATATTTAGAATGATGGTTATTAAAAGATAATAACTAATTAATTAACAAAATTAAGATAATAAAAGAAGCAACCTAGGAATCCGAATTCAACATGCATACAAAATTTATCTTCTTTTCTTTATGTTGCAATAGAAATAATTTTTATAATTTCAGAATTAGAATAATTTATCTCTTGTCAAACACGGCGTATCAGAAGATTACGGCATGTCCGCTTAAAAAATAAACTATCTAATTAATTGCAAGGTTAAGGTCTAATCTAATATACTACGATCTACCTCTTTTAGGCACATACCGTATCCTAAGATCATGGTACGCCGATAGAGGGTGTAGGCCGTGTATGCCATATTAAAACCTTGATAAAAAAAATAACTCATAAGATATATGAAAGAAGAGCATGATTTTTATTATATAGAAATTAAGAACAAAAAAGAAAAATAGAACCTGGCTTCATCATCATCTCAAGTTGAAGGAATCTAGTCACGCATTATTGCTGCCAGCATTCCCTTCATAATTTTTCTCCTCCAGATCTAAATATAATGATCTAAATAAAAGAAAAATAAAAAAACTTTGGAGAAAACTCCCTCCTCCTACTACTACCTAAAGTCCATTTATAGAGCTCATTAGGATTTCCTTCTAGTTAAAGTTGGAGTCAATCGGGTTCAAGATCGTTCAGTTATCGTGAGAAAACTCTTTAGACGTCCGTTCTATATAGTTTGCACCGAGAATCCTACGAAATTATCTCTTCCTTTCTTTTTTCAGAAAAATAGAGTCCTGATCCGTTCTACATAGTTTGCACCGAATCATGCAAAATTATCTCTTCCTTTCATTTTTGGATAAATAGAGTTATGATTTGAGTGTCTGCATTCACTCCAAAAATTGAGCTCTTTCCATTATAGCTCCTTTTTTACAAACATCAATAAAAAGCATCAATTCTTAATAAATTTAAAATAATTAATATTTATTTTAATGGTTAAATTGAAATAATAAATAGACTCATCAAGATGCATGTGGATCAATAAAAAGAAATAATGCAATTCAAGTAGAATTTACTGTACCTAAGACGGTGTACAAAGTCTTTCTCCATGTTGACATGTAAATGGGCTTTAATGTTGATCATATTTTGCTCTTCAGGTATGTAATTCCAATTGAACATTGGATCCGACGGTAGCAAGAATGAGTGAGCATTCTAATGTCATTTGGAATCGCGTTTTATGACGCTATATCATCTCGTTATCTTTCCGGCGTCATGTTTTCTTCTTTTTACTTGAAACTACATAAGACGTATTAGAACAACATTTGGACGGCATCGCCCGATGTTTTGTAGTATTATAACGAGTATAAAAGTTTACGTCAACTCATGTTAATCACTAATCAGTATTTGATGATTAATAGACGGACCAATAGACGGACCCAAGTTCAATCGAGTCGAAAAGCGGTCCAACACGGGAGGCCGGTCCAATTTCCGCTTATATTGCGGGGCAGTCTATTTAGCCCGCACGTTTTCCTTAGGAGCCCCCCATGCCACTAGGTCGTTCTATTTGGCCTGTGTTTTTAACTGAGGAGCCCCCGCACCACTTAAAAAAAATGTCATAATTACCCTTAAAACTTTTGGACCAAAATGACTCTTCTTATTCAACAGCCCCCCCTCCCTTCCTTCAGTCAATTTTTTTTTTTATTCGTTCATGCGTTCCCACTCCCTTCGCCAGCCCCTTCCCCCTCCCTATCGTCTTTTTTTTTTTCGATTCATGCGTTGTTGCCAGCCCCTTCCCCCTCTCCGTCGTTTTTTTTTTTCGGTTCATGCGTTGTTCGGCCATATATGGCCGAACATGTAAATTCTGTTCGGCCACATAGGGCCGAACAACCTCAACATGTTCGGCCCTGGTTGGCCGAACAGTTTTCTTCTATTCGCCACAAGGGGCCGAATAGAAGAAAATTGTTTTGTTCGGCCCAGAAGAGCCGAACAGAATTCCTGCTGTTCGGCACTGGTTGGCCGAACAGAGACTCTCTATTCGGCCAACCAGGACTGAACAGAGAACGAAGGCTAAAAAAAAAAAGAAAAATGAGGGGACAAAGGGGGAGATGTAGCGGAGAGGGGGCGGAGCCGTCGGACACATATAGATGCCGGGGAGGGAGGGATCTTGGGATCTTGGCAAAAAAAAAAAGATATCTTGGGACAGGTCGAGGAAAGGAGGGAGGGAGGGAGGGAGGGAGGAAGAGGAAGGGAGGGAAGAAGGGAGGAAGAAGACTTACCTTACCTGCCGGAGAGAGCGATCTGCTGCCGGGGAAGCCGCCACCGGGGAGCCGTGAGCGAGAGAGGTGAGCGCGAGGAGCATGGGAAGGGTCGGACGCGGGGAAGGGGGGGCCAAATAGCAATCTTAGGGGGGCTGCTGGGAGGAGGGGTAGTTTAGGATTTTTATAAAAATAGGGGGCTCCTCAGCAATATTGGAGGGCTATGGAGTAAAAAAAAATTGGGGGGCTCCTCAGTAGAAAACGCGGGCCAAATAGCCGCTCCCCACGCCACTTAAAAAAAATGGCATGTTTGCCCTTAAAAATTTTGGACCAAAATAACCCCCCTCCAAACACCCCCCCCCCCCCCCCCCCCCCCCCCCCCCCCCCCCCCCCCCCCCCCTCTTCCAGCCCCTCCCCCGCCTCCCTCACTCGAATCATCATCATCCTTTTTTTTTTCCTCCCTCACTTGGATCACCACCGTCTATTTTTTTTTTCTTGTTCGTGCGTTGTTAAGCCCTGTGTGGCCGAACAAGTAAACTCTGTTCGGCCTCACAGGGCCGAACAATATTAACATGTTCGGCCCACCAGGCCGAACAACAATTTTCTATATTATAATTATAAAAGATTGTTGTTCGGCCTGATGGGCCGAACAGAAGAAAGCTGTTCGGCCCACCAGGGCCGAACATATTAATGTTGTTCGGCCCTGTGGGGCCGAACAGAGTTTACTTGTTTGGCCACATAGGGCCGAACAACGCACGAACATAGAAAAAAAAAAAGATCGACGGGTGATCCGAGTGAGGGAGGCGAGGGGAGGGGCAAGGGAGGGGCTGACCGGGGGCTGTTTGGAGGGGAGGAACCGAGAAAAAAAAAATTGGACGACGGGTGATCCGAGTGAGGGAGGTGCAGGGGGAGGGAGGGGGAAGGGGTAGTTTAGGTATTTTCTAAATTTAGGGGGGTTAGTGAGTAATTTTGGGAGGGCTACTGAGTAAAAAAAAAAGCTAAATAGGGGCTCCTAAGTAAAATGTGTGGGCCAAATAGAATTTCCCTTATATTGCTGAGGAGCCCCCCATCCTAAAGTAAAAAAATGACATTTTTACCCCTAATTTTTTTGGACCAAAATATCCCCTCTTACTAAATAGCCCCCGCCCCCTCCCCCCTCCCCGTCCCAAGAGTCCCCCAAACAGCCCCAAAAGCCCTTGCGACCCTCCTCCCGCCTCCCTCACTCCGGATCATCATTGGATCGTTGATTGAAGCGATTTCAACCTTAAATCAAGCAATGGACAAGCAATTAATAATTTATGAAGGTGCTACAGTTGCAAAGGTTAGTGCGTGCGATTCGTCGTCAATTTTTTTTTTTCACGGTTCGTGCGTTGTTCGGCCCTGTGTGGCCGAACAAGTGAGCTCTGTTCGGCCACACAGGGCCGAACAACATAAAACTGTTCAGCCCAGCTGGGCCGAACAGAGAACCTCTGTTCGGCCAACCAAAGCCGAACAGAGCTGGGACGACGTCCGGAGTGGGGGGACGAAGGGGGCGGAGAGGGGGCGGAGCCGTCGGATACGAACGGACGCCGAGAGGGAGGGTTCTTGATTAAAAAAAAAAAACAACTTGAAGGGGGCGATTGTGTGAGGAAATGAGGGAGGAGGGAGGGAAGGAGGGAGGGAGAGGAAGGGAGGGAATGAGGGAGAGCTTATCTTGCTGGAGAGGATGCTCCGCTGCCGGGGAAACCGCCGGAGAGCACCGTGAGGAGGTGAGCACAAGCAAAGGGGTGAGAGGGAGAAGACTCGGACGGGTAGGCATGGGCACTGGGCCGTGTTGTGCCAGGCACGGCCCAGGCCCATCATGCCATAAAAATTACCATGCCGTGCCTGGCACGGCCCACTAAAAAAAATTCAAATTCGGCACGGCCCGTGACCCATCAAGAAATGGGCCACGGGCCGTGCCATCCAAAACGGCCCTGCTGGGCCACAAGGGCCGTGCCATGGCACGGCTGGTGCCAGGAGCACACTATGCGCTTAGGCACCAGCCAGCTGATCCAAGCCATGATCCTGATCGGCGATGATGGATTCGACGATTGCGATCGATCTGATCGGAGATGATCTGACGGTTGCGATCGATCCATGCCATAATCCTAATCGGCAATGATCGTTCTGACGGTTGCGATCCATCCGATCGGCGATGATCCGATGGTTGCGATCGATCCAAGTCATGATCCCGATCGGCGATGATCGATCAGACTGTTGCGATCAATTCGATCGGAGACGATCCGATGGTTGCGATCGATCCTAGCCATGATTCCGATCGGGGATGATCGATCCAACAGTTGCGATCTATCCCATCGGTGATGATCCGACGGTTACGATCGATCCAAGCTATGATCTCGATCAGCGATGATCGATCGAACCATTGCAATCAATCCGATCGGAGACGATCTGACGGTTGCGATCGATCCAAGCCATGATCCCATTCGGCGATAATCGATCCGACAGTTGCGATCGATCTGATCGGAGACGGTCCGACGGTTGCAATCGATCCATGCCATGATCCCGATCGGCGATGATTGATCCGACGGTTGCGATCCATTCGATCGGCGATGATCCGATGATTGCGATCAATCCAAGCCATGATCCCGATCGGCGATGATCGATCCGACGGTTACGATCCATCCAATTGGAGACGATCCGACGGTTGCGATCGATCCAAGCCATGATCCTGATCGGCGATGATCAATTCAACAGTTGCGATCCATCCGATCAGAGACGATCCAATGGTTGCGATCGATCCAAGCCATGATCCCGATCGATAATGATCGATCGGACTGTTGCGATCAATCCGATCGGAGACGATCCGATGTCTGCGATCGATCCAAGCCATGATCATGATCGGCGATGATCAATCTAACGGTTGCGATCCATCTGATCGGAGATGATCCGATGTCTGCGATCAATCCAAGCCATGATCCCGATCGGCGATGATCAATCCGACGATTGCGATCCATCCGATCGGAGACGATCCAACGTCTGGATCGATCCAAGCCATGATCCCGATCGGCGATGATCAATCCGACGGTTGCGATCAATCCGATCGGAGACGATCCGACAGTTGCGATCGATCCAAGCCATGATCCCGATCGGCGATGATCAATCCAACAGTTGCGATCCATCCGATTGGAGACGATCCGATGGTTGCGACCGATCCAAGCCATGATCCCGATCGGCAATGATCGATTGGACTTTTGCGATTAATCCGATCGGAGATGATTCGACGGTTGCGATCGATCCAAGTCATGATCCCGATCGATGATGATCGATCAGATCATTGCGATCAATCCGATCGGAGACGATCCGACAGTTGCGATCGATCCAAGCCATGATCCCAATCAGGGATGATCGATCCGATGGTTGCGATCGATCCGATCGGAGATGATCCGACGGTTGCGATCGATCTATGCCATGATCCTAATCGGCGATGATCGATCCAACGGTTGCGATCCATTCGATCGGCGATGATCCGATGGTTGCGATCGATCCAAGCCATGATCCTGATCGGCGATGATCGATCCAACGGTTGCGATCGATCCATGCCATGATCCTGATATGCTATTATCGATCGAACGATTGCGATCTATCCAATCGGAGATGATCCGACGATTGCGATCGATCCAAGCTATGATCCCGATCGGCGATGATCGATTGGACCATTGTGATCAATCCGATCGGAGACGATCCGACGTCTTCGATCGATCCAAGCCATGATCCCGATCGGCAATGATCGATCCGATGATTGTGATCGATCCAAGCCATGATCCCGATCGGCGATGATCGATCCGACGGTTGCGATCAATCCAAGCCATGATCCCGATTGGTGATGATCGATCGAACCGTTGCGATCGATCCGATCGGAGACGATCCGACGGTTGCGATTGATCCAAGCCATGATCCCGATCGGGGATTATCGATCCAATGGTTGCGATCTATCCCATCGGAGATGATCTGACAGTTGCGATCGATCCAAGCCATGATCCCGATCGGCGATGATCGATCCGATGGTTGCGATCCATCCGATCGGCGATGATCCGATGGTTGCGATCTTTCTATTTTTTTTTCTTACTTATTGTATTATGTTTTAGAGGTCAGGCCTAGCCCCCCTCCCTTCTGTACCATTTTAATTTTAAATTAATAAACTGGTAGGGTTCTATGCCAAACCCCCTACCATTATGGTGGCTTTATATTAATAAAATTTCTTTATTTCTAATAATTTTTTAATTTATTAAAAAAATTATATTTTTATAATTTTTTTTATTTAAACTGTGCACGGGCCAGGTCCCAGGTGGGCCGTGCCGGTATGGCACGATGGGCCGATCCAGGCCCGTCATGGGCTGTGCCGTGCTGGGCCAACAGAAAAAATTTTTGAACCCGGTACGGCCCATCAGGGCCTGGGCTGTGCCGTGCCATGGGCGGCATGGCCCAGTGCCCACCTCTACAGACGGGGAATGGGGGGCCCAATAGTAATTTGGGAGGAGCGGGAGGAAAAAGGTGTAATTTAAAAATTTTAAAAAATCAAGAGGTTCCTAAGTAAAATAGAAGGGCTTTTAACTTAAAATAAATAAATAAATAAATAAAATGAGGGGGGCTCCTCAGCTATTTCCGCGGTCCAAATAGAATTTCGCAGAAACCCTCGCCCTTCCCTTCCTCTGTCCTATAAAGACCCCCTCTCAACATCCCATTTCAGCCTCCAAACTTTTTCAAATCCCTATTCCGGCGAGGCTCCTCCCGCCGGCAGTGTCCTGCCTCTCGATTTCTCTCAGAGGTAAGCCCTCTCAAATCCCTTTTTAAGTTTTTATAAACGATCAGTCCCTGGGAGAAGCACCCTTCAGAAACCCTAGCCATTACTCTCCTCTTCCTCGCTCCGATGGACTTCAGCAATACCGCCGCCCTCGAAACGCTCTCCCAGTGGTTTCTCCAGTCCCTCTCCCCGGCCCCGGAACCCCGCCGCCTCGCGGAGTCCTCCCTCTCCTCCTCCGCCGCATCCCCCGGCTTCGCCCTCGCTGTCCTCAACCTCGTTGCCACTGACCCCGTGGACGAGCAGATCCGCCTCGCCGCGGCCGTCCACTTCAAGAACCACCTTCGCTTCCGCTGGATCCCCTCCTCCGACGACCCTCCTATTCCCGACGGCGAGAAGAACCAGATCAAAGCCCTCATCGTCTCCCTCATGCTCAAAGTCCCCCGCCGCATCCGCCCCCAGCTTTCCGAGGCCCTCTCCATTATCAGCTCCCATGACTTCCCCCAGGCCTGGCCCACCCTCCTCCCCGAGCTCGTCTCCAACCTCCGCTCTGCTGCCGACTACTCCACCGTTAATGGCCTCCTTGGCGCCGCCAACTCCCTCTTCCTCAAGTTCCGCCACTCATTCGACACCCCGGCCCTCCGTCTCGACCTCAAGTACTGCCTCGACGGTTTTGCCGCCCCCCTCCTTGAGGTCTTCCTCAAGACCTCCCAGCTTATCTCTGCCAGTGCCGCCGCCGGCTCCCCTGACGTCCTAGTTCCCTTCTTTGAGTCCCAACGCCTCTGCTGCGAGATCTTCTACTCTCTCAACTCCATCGAACTCCCTGAGTTCTTTGAGGACCACATGCGGGAGTGGATGACTGAGTTCCGCAACTATCTAACTACCACCTATTCGCCGGCCATCGAGACCGAGGGCACTGTCAATGCCCTCCGTGCCGCCATCTGTGAGAATCTTCAGCTCTACATGGAGAAGAACGAGGAGGAGTTCAAGGACTACCTCAAGGACTTTGCCTCCGCCGTCTGGAATCTTCTCACGACCTCTGCTGCCACCACTTCCCGTGACCAGCTCACCATCACTGCTATCAAGTTCTTGACCACTGTCAGCACCAGCGTCCACCATTCCCTATTCGGGAACCCTGAAGCTCTCCAGCAAATATGCGAGAGCATCGTGTTCCCCAACATCCAGCTCCGGGAGGAGGACGAGGAGCTCTTTGAGATGAACTACATCGAGTACATTAGGAGGGACATTGAGGGCAGCGACATTGATACTCGGCGGAGGATTGCCTGTGAACTCCTGAAAGGGATTGCCTTGAACTACAAGGAGCAAGTGACGGCGCAGGTGTCAGTCCAGATTCAGAGGATGCTGGCACTCTATGCTGCAAATCCAGGTGAGCATTGGAAGGCGAAGGACAGTGCCATCTACCTTGTGGTTGCACTTGCTCCCAAGGCAGGCACAGGGGGTGCAGCATCTGGGTACCTGGTTGATGTGGAGAGCTTCTTCACATCAGTGATTGTCCCTGAGTTACAGGGTCAGGATGTAAACGCCACCCCGATTCTGAAAGCGGGTGCGCTCAAGTTCTTCACAGTGTTCCGGGAGCAGATCCCAAAGCCCGCTGCAATTGTCCTGCTGCCGGATGTTATGAGATTCTTGGGTTCTGAATCGAATGTGGTCCATTCATATGCTGCAAACTGCATCGAGAAGCTGTTGATGGTGAAGGATAGGACTCCTTCCCCAGCACCTGGGATGAATGCTGTCAGTTTTGCTCCTCGTTATGGTGCATCGGATATCAACCCTATCGTGCAGCAGCTGATGCGCAATCTATTTAATGCACTTCAGTTCCCTGATTCACAGGAGAACCCATATATCATGAAATGTATCATGAGGGTCCTTGGCATAGCCCATGTCACTGGCGAACTTGCTCAAGCCTGCATTAATCAATTAGCATCAGTACTCGTGGAGGTATGCAAGAACCCAAAGAATCCAGCCTTCAACCACTACCTGTTTGAGGCAATTGCGGCACTGGTAGGGCGTTCCTGTGAGAAGGACCAATTGCTTATTGGTGGTTTTGAAGGGCACCTATTCCCAGTCCTCCAGAATATCTTGGTCAATGACATCTCAGAGTTCTGGCCATATGCCTTCCAGATATTTGCAGAGTTTGTTGAGATAAGAAAGCCACCTCTCTCAGATAGTTACATGCAGCTCTTCCAGGTGCTCCTCTCGCCGGAAACTTGGAAGAAGTCAGCGAACGTCCCAGCATTGGTCCGGCTACTCCAGGCATACCTGCAAAAGATGCCCAATGAGCTTAACAACGAGGGAAGATTGAGTCAGGTCCTTGGTATATTTAACAAGCTGATCTCGGCTTTAAGCACTGAAGAGCTAGGTTTCTTTGTGCTCAATACTGTGGTGGAGAATCTTGGCTATGATATGATAGCGCCTTACATTGGTGGTATATGGAACATCCTATTCACACGGCTGCAGAACAAGCGGACTGTTAAATTTGTGAAGTCACTAGTGATATTCATGTCATTGGTTTTGATCAAACATGGGCCTGGTATTCTCATGGACTCTGTAAATGCAGTTCAAGCTAATATATTTGGAGTGATCCTTCAGCAGTTTTGGATTCCAAATCTGAAATTGATCTCAGGAGCCATTGAAGTAAAGCTGACTGCAGTTGCTTCAACAAGACTGATTTGTGAGTCTCCAATCCTTTTGGATGGTTCAGCATGTGAACTTTGGGGGAAGATGCTTGACGGTATCATTACTTTGCTAGCCCAACCAGATGGATTTAAAGGGGACCTAGAAAACGATACACTGGATATACATGAGACAGTGGGCTATTCTACAGCCTTTGCCCGCCTTCATTATGCTGGGAAGAAGGAAGAGGATCCTCTGAAGGAAATAAGGGATCCAAAAGAGTTTCTAGTTACTTCATTAGCTAAACTTTCAGCACTTGCACCGGGAAGGTATCCTGCTGTCATTGAAAAGTTTGTGGAGCCTTCAAACCAAGCTGCACTTCTCCAGATGTGTGGAACTTATAATTGTGCCATAGTCTAGGGTAAGAAGAGATTTGACTTGCTTTACTATGACTGATTAGCTATGGTAAATCATACTTATTATTGGCCTTGGTCTTTTCTCCATGTACCTAGTTCTTTAACAAGGGTCATTGGCGTGGATGCTATTTATTCATTCCGCAATTTTAAAGTTTATTGAAAAAATTTGGATGCTTGCTCTGCACTGGTATGATCTAGTGTGATTTTTAGCTACCAAAGTTCTATGCATGCTTCTGGTTATGATACTTGTTTTTTGTATGCCAGATATGCCCGCTATACAAAACTGCATAATATGCCAAATATGCATTACTGTTTATTATAAAACTTTTTGTTGTTTAGGGTGTTCTGGACGTGTTTCCAGCCTTGATAAAAGAAAGCTTTGACTTCCAATACAAATTGTTTTTTACTGAATACATCCTTTCATAAAGTTGCATGCTAATTTATCATACATATTAGTGATGAAACCTATTTTCTATTTCTCGGGACTTGAGTAATATGTATTAATAACATTAATGGATCAATAGGGTTTTGAATCTCTTTTTTCTGTTTTACATTCTTATTGGCCTTGCTAGGAAAAACTGGAATGAGGGAAGATGTTTGACTGGGATGCTTTTGGTGGTCTACTTATTCTATAGGTCATGCAGGAGCATGGAGCAGCAATGGAAGATATTAAGAATGGACTAAGGGTACTAGTAGAATGAGTGAGGAGTGGATTGGTTTTTTGGATAATTAAGTGGTGAAACTAGGTGGAGGATGTAATGAGGGGTGACTAGGATGCAAGGGATAGGAAGCAAATTTGCTTATTTTTTTAATTGCCTATTGGGAAAAATGATTTTGCTTAATGTTGTCTCCCATGTGTTTGACAAACAGTTTTGAAATGGAGTGGGAGCAAGAAATTCAATTGCGCAAAAACTAATATTTACGACTCTGGATGCAAACCTAAAATCTGAAGTCAAGTCCCATTCTAATTTGGATGCATATTTAGATTTAGTATTTTAGTCATTATAAATTTATCAATGTTGGAAGCACAGAATGCTGGGCTGTGCATTCACAGGAACACATGCAAAAGATTTTTATTTTATCTGTTACCGGTTTTCTTAGCAGTTTATCAAGTTTGACTCCACCACTAATTTATCACACTGCCAGTTTATCACACCGCCAATTTATCATTCCCATTGAGGTTTCAAAATTCTTTGGATCTGTTCTTAGAAATCCATGTATGCTTTGGGATGTGTAATTGGGATATTGAACAGCTGGCATCTTCTTTAATAATTTAAGTGTCTCTGTACAATAGATCAAACGGTAATCATTGGAATTGTTTCAAAAGATCTTTTTCTTTTATTTGTTTGGTTGACACAATGTTGATAATTGAAAACGAATAAACATAGTTTATTGGATCAGAATAGTTGATTGATGTAAAGGATTCCTACATGCAGCAACTATCATATATGACAGTGCTTTAGTGGCACAAATATGTATATCCAGGCTTGAAACAACTGCAACGAGTCCTAGAAAGGAAGTTTTGAGTACTCCCTTTGGCTCAAAGCTAATGTTTTCTTTCATTCTTAGTGATCCCATGAAGAAAAGTGAGTTACAATTGCCAAGATGTGATTGAATTTGCTCAAAGATGCTTTCTTCAACTGTTGTTTTGTTTTGCTTCGACATCTGTCATCTCTTCAAGGATACATCAAAAGAGAATGCAGGTATCAGAAAATCCATGCAGCCTGATGTGTTTTTTTTTTTGAGATTTAGGCCCGCACTGGAATCCGAGTGATTTCCTGTTCACCCAAGCACCCTCCCCTTCCCTATCTGGAAAGCCATGATATCAGCAAATCAAGCTCCATCTGCGTAAATTTAGGAGCAATACTGTTGAAAACCTTAGGGCCCGTTTGGCAGCTGATTTGGGTTGGATTTTTTTGTTTCCGAAAACAAAAAATTCAACCCATAGCATGGAAAACCCGTTTGGCCGGACCGTTTTCGAAAACACATTCAAAACGATCCTAAAAATCCAAATGAGTTTGAAAAACGTTGGAGCGAAGTTTTTTTTTTATTCATCTCACACATTTTTCAGATTTTATCCTTCCTTTTTTTCAAAACGCCTGAAACTCGTGGATTCGCTTTCTTCCTTCTCCTCATGACCTTTCTCCACGTGATTCGCTGCTGCCTTTCTCCATGCGATCTACGGCTCCCTTTCTCTCCAATCTGTGTTTCATCGACGATCCATTTGTGCTGCGCCTTGAAATCTTTGGCAAAGAAGGAATTAAGCAAACAAGTTTTTATTGTTTTTAGGTTCAAAACGGTTTTTGAAAACACCATCCAAACGTAATCTCGAATACTAAAAATCAACAGAATACAACTTAGATTTTTGGATGCAATCCATAGTTTTGAAAACAATTTTCTGGATCACGAACCAAACAGGGCCTTATATTCCTGAACTGTTTGGTGCAAGTTATTTTGAGATGGTTATTGGAATTTCTGAAGTCAATTTAAAGAGCAATTGACTAATATTGAAGTGTCTATTTGAAATTCATATGAGCAAAGCTAGAAAATTGTTAGAAGTCCATCGGAATTGATGGCTTTTTAAACTTTGGAGTGTGGATGGCGATGACTTGAAAAATATGCTTGAAATTAGCTCTCTTTAATATTCTGTGTGCTTCTCTCAAATGATCCTTACTCTAACATCCTAGACAGAATAGGATAGTGTGAAATCATTGCATCTAGCAAGGCGTGCAGCATATCTAAGAGAAGGCAAATATTGTCATTAACTAAGTAGAACTTTATTGGAATTCGAGGGCCTGACTGCTAGCAAGGGAAACTATTTACACTTGAATTGGTTCAGCTATAGAGATTTCTCCCCCTAAATACTCGGTTGAAGACCCAATATGTGATTTATAGCTTGCTGAATAGCAAAAACTTGTTATTTTGGATTTAAAGTTCCAGTTATAGTATTACTTAGAATGTCTGAATTGAGGTTTTAAGTCTCCATAGACACCCTACGTTTGATCATCCCTCTACATACAAATCATAAATGTCAAGAAGATTGTTGATTTAATAATTATCCCTCTTTAGGGGGCATTTGGCATGGGAGGATCCTTTGAAGATCACCATGTTTGGTTGCACTTTGGTGATCCTACGTGGTGATGATCTCAGGTCACCTTCTCCTCTAAAATTACTTCCTAATCTAGCGATCCAATACCCATCCATACGATTGGATATCTAAGGTCACCCCAAATAGTGATCTTAACTTGAGATGTAGGGATCAAAATACTCCTAATCCATATAAAAAACACCTGATATTATTTTTATATTAATATACTATAATTTATTATTATAAGATTACAGTATAATAATATAATAATATAATATAATTATATTTTATATTATTATAATATAATATAATATTAAAAATATATTATAATTTAATCTAATATTGTAATAATAATTAATATGAAATAATGATAAATTATCATGATACTTGCAAAATATATTCGACATAGTTATTTTTTAAAATGAAAACAAGGTTGGAATTAACGCTTTGTTGTTGTTGTAAAAGAGGCTAATTAGGGGTAATTTTGGTATTTTATCCTTGGTGATTGAGGATTTCCATGGTATATCAAACGTGGTGATTTTAGATCACTGATAATCAGTAGCCTATCTTATACCAAATACAGTAATTTCAGATTACAAGGATTAGATCACCCATATATTATATGAAATACAGTAATTTCAGATCACTAAGGATTAGATCACCCCAGTATAAGCATCATCAGTGATTTAAGATCACTATGGTAATCCTGTTTGGGATACCAAACACCCCTTATAGGCCTGATGCTAAAGCAAAGGAATTTCAAACTTGGGAGACATTACTTGAGGTCTTTAATGTCAGTAAAAGTTCCTTGTTGGTAAGTGTTTTATATTTGGTGCACACCAAGGATGCTTGTTAATAGGTTTTAATATCAGCAAATGGTTGTTCTCTTCAATCCATTTTTGGAATCTAAGGTTTCACTAAGGGTGCTGGATGTACTGAAGATGTTTGAGTTGTGGTTTGTGTAATCCTAGGATGCTAAAACATACAGGATGCAGTTCTGTGAGTCAGTTGTTGGATCATGTACTGGAGATAACTAATTGAAGATCCTGAGTTTTATCATAATTTGTTGGAGAGCTGTCCTGCCTAATTGGTCTGTTTCTTGTTATCTTATGAAGTTGGGACACTGAGATGTGTAGCTAGAGCTATTATGATTTTGTCAGAAAGAAAAGAGAGATGGGGGCATTTGGATGCTTGAATTGGTTTTTCTTTTTTTTGCTTTTTTGGGAAGAATACTGAATTGAAGTTCCTGATACCAACTTCAAGATTGTCTAGGCAGGTTGAAGTGCAGTGCTGTACTAAAGTTTTGAATTATAAGTTCCATGAGTTAGGTAGAGGATGCTATAGAATGTGAAAATATCTAATGAGAGGTTTTGGATGTTGGTAGTTATCTGGGTGATACGCATGTACAGAGAAACAAGAATAAGGGAGTACAAAACAAGAAGTTGCTGTACATTAGAATCATTTGGGATCCTTATCCTTATTTTAGGGATAATATAAATCACCTTTTATTTTTAATGTACTATCTTGAAAAATTAAGGATTGCAGGATTGACAGTTGATGTCAAATTCTTTGATTTCTCTTATTGATCATTGTTTTCTTCTTGCTCCTTTCTGACTGTAGTCAGCTTAACCAGTGACATTATAACAGCATCTGAACAGGCGTAAATGTTCAACAATCCATGTTTATGATTTGTGCACACAAGATACAATTGTAGGCCTCATTTAGAAATACCCAATTTGGTGAGCTTACAATTCAATTCAATAATACTAAATTTGCTTTTAAGATCTGGTTTGAACTTTATTTGTTTATTTATTTCTAATGAGCTCCTAGACAAGATTAAAGCCACAGTGAAGGTTAGACTATATGTTCGTTTGTGTTATGGCATCACTAGTCTGCTGTAGCCTTTTAGGTAACTTAAACATCGGGAATTGGGAATCTGCAGTGAATAATGACTGTGCTCTTATAATCCAAAAGACATAATGAATCTCTTAATTTGAAGAACATGACATTGGTTCACCTCAAAATGGATATGGCAGCAATTATAAGTTTGTTAGGTGTTGAGACAGCTTGCAAAATAACCTAAATCTGATGAATTTGATAGGTTTCCCTTTTCTCTACTCATTGGCTATGCATGTTAGGTATCACGGATTCGATAATGCCCCATTTGTAAACTGAGCTTCATTCACAATATGAGTGTATGAGTGCTTGATTTAATATGTTTCTTACAAAGTTTCAGTAATAATTTTGGATTTTTGATTTCATAGGGTTCATAAATGGTCATGTCTGTCACATGATGTGAGGATGCTATCAAATATGCAACTACTGGTTATGTGCTACTACCTGAACTCGTAGCTTTTTCAGTCACAATTGCATGTGAGTATCTTGGTCCTAGATGAGATGTGCATCCTGTTTTAAAGGAATGCCAGATCTGTAATGGCCGTTGTAGTTTGAAGTGTATGACTTGAACTCTTTCTATGGTGGATTTTGGCTGCTTAAATTAACAATGTGCTAAGATGTTTGAAGGGGAAGTGTGGGAAGTGGCATATGTTTTCCAGATGCATTCTGGGTTCTGGGGACGCTTGACTCCTTTGTGGATGTCTAGTGATCTTGATGGCAGACAAGAGAAGCCATAGGAAGAGTTGGAAGAGGAGAGAGGGAAAAAAGAAATAGAAAAATGGCATGGGGGCAATATGGAAATGTAGGAAATGATGTAAGAAGAAGAGAAAAAGTAAGTGAGGTGAAGGAAAAGGACAACGATGACAACATGTTCGTATCAGAACAAAAGTTAGAAAGAATGAAAAGAAAGAAAACATCGGAGGAAAAAAGATTATTCAGAAAGTCCACACTATTTAATTGATTATGGGATTGATCAACATATATATCATTACCATATATGCTACCAAAAATCCATGTTAGAGTATACACACTTGAAAAAGAGTAAGGTTAGTTGAAGGTCCAAAAGTGATTAGGAGATTTTCAAAAGAATCATAGACCATCATACAGAAAATTGTAGTAGATGCACTTGAATACTCTATCCATTTGACAAACACAACTAATTGATCTGGAAAGTTCAGATGTTGGCTTAGGAGTGCCTAAGATCCAGAACTTTAAGGGATCACAGGCAGTAAACAGGCTGCCCAGGTCTTGGGCACCCGCTAAGAGGTCCAGTGAACCTAAAAAATAATAATTAAAAAATAATAAAGTGAGAAATATTAAAAATAGACACAATCGTGTAAAAGTAACATATAACATATAGAATAGATGTAATAAGTTGATGGGAACTACAAATTTGGTGACATTCAATACCAAAGTTGAAGCAAAATATTAAGTTGAATGTCTAGGTGGCAACTAGGCGGTCATTATTTTTAAATATTGCGAAGATCCAGCTTAAAGTGTATATTCTCAGATGGAAGTGTGAAGGATTCGTCTGTGTTGTCTAGCCTGCAAAAAGCACTAACCTAATTAATCTTGTTTCAATCAGTCGACTCTAAAGATTAGATTGGTCACTAACTAATGATATGTCTATGAACTGAAAATGGATGCCTGGTGATAAGTTACCTGTTGTAATTGATTATTGTTTTTTGTCTTTCCTGCAAGCATATATAGTAGACAGTTTGTGTAAAGTACTGATGTGCAGGATAATCTGTTGTCTTGATATCTTGTGCAGCATGTCATGCAAATCAGTAGGTGATTACTATTTTATTTTCTGTTGAATTTTGTTGTTTTCCATGTTACATTGTCTACACTTCTAGTTTAACCAAACCATATTATTCATTAGTTTCTTATCTGCTTACTCATTGTGATATCCTGCAAACTTTCAGAAATCAGTAGAATCGAAGGTGGTCGATTTACTCTACAAGAAGATTTTGTCAAAGGATAATTGTACAAACGAGCATATGAAATTTTAGGTGGCATCCAATCTCCCAGATGCACAGAGTTGCTGAGTGCTTTCCCTCGTATCGTTGAGTTTTCATCAACAATGTTTATTTGAGAGCATCTTGTGTCTTTTCATCAACAATGTCTGCTTGAGAGCATGTTGTCTTAAACTAGTAGAAACGGCGTTTCATTGTGGTGTATGGTGTCTGATCCTACATGGAGTCGTCTGGCAATATTTTCAGTCCATGGCTTATACTTTGGGTTTCATGTTTCATCATTGCTGTCTTGTCTTTGTCTTGTTGTCGAAACTCAGATTTTTGTCCTCGCTATCTTCATTTTCTCATGACAGCGAGAATCCAAAGGGTGACCTTTTCAAGGTATTGAAATGATGTTTTCAGAGAACATTGTGCTGTGCCACCTGTTTTGGCTGGCTGGAAGTTGGCTGATTTACATATTGTGCCATGTTTGTATGAATTATCATCTTCAGTTCTTTCGTGGGAAATGCCATCTTTTGGTGGGTGTTTGTTGGATGCCTGGATTTTTGATTTTATAAGCGGAGGAGCAGCACTACGCTCTGTAGCCTCTCCTCTGCCTGCTTCCAGTCATGCTTGAATGGATAGAATAAGTAGTTTTTCTCGTTGCCATAAATCGCCAGGATACCTGATGACCATTGCAGGTAATCTGATAGCGGTGCTTATCAATGGACCGAGCCATGGTATGTATGAGCCTAAAATTTTTTCAATTCCACAAGGCTGCATTGGTATAAATGGATAAGCCAATCCGGTTGTACATTGAAGCAACTTTGCTTCATGTTAAGATTCTCTGACATTGTGATTTTGCCATGAGATCCAGAGCAGATTGAACGTGACTCTTTTCATTTTAATTCTGGCAATGCCTTCTTATTAGGGAATTAGAGGGTATTGCCCGCTCGCGAACTGCGTACAGAGCCATTTCCGCTTTTAACCCTCCTTCCATGTTAGACTCTCTAATCACCTTTATTTTAAGATATCTTGACTCTCGCATCCAACATCTATAATAAAGCCACCTAGAAGCAAAATTCATATCTAGGAGAAATTCACGGCTTAACTCGAAGCTGCAAGCGATGGCAGATATACCAGCATTCTATTCAAATTGTCTCAGGAAAAACTTGAAAGGTCATGCATGCCTATATCATCCTGCAAGGTAACCAGACACCGTGAACACATCAATGTTCCTTTTGAGAACCACAACCACGGTGGCAAATTGCAAGGACGTGCTTGTCTCGTGCCCTCTGAGTTCTCGCTCGGAGTCATGATGTGAAACCCAGTGGCAGAGCAGTGGGTCGGCGTGGATAATGAAATGGCCCCTGGGTGGATGGTCGGTTCTCGACAGACACCATTGTGAACGATGACGTCTCTCTGCAAAAGGGTCGGATTGATTCACATATATATATATATATATATATATATAAATGACCCGTTCTCCAAGGCTTAATTCAATCCCCCGCGCGCGCGCGCACACAAAATTTAGAATCAAATACAAATCATATATTTTTTAATCCAATATAACTTGAATTTAATTTATTTCGATCTATAAATCTAAATTATATAATCTTAATTATATAAACCTATTCTTTTTTACTCTAACTATTTTTTTAAAAATTTATTAAAAAATTTTAATTTATTTAATTCTTTTTTCATCCTAAGTAAATCTTCTTTCATATTTTTTTCTAATTATTTATATTTTATTATTTATTTTAATAAATTCTTATCTATAATATTTTTTTAGATATATCAATGAATATTTTAAATATCATAATTTAGGAACATAAGTAATTTATTTGAATAAAATTAAAAGTTTTAAACAAAAATTTAAGTTTTAACTAATTCTTTTAATTTTATTTAAATTTGTTAATAAATTTATGTTTAATTATCAAATACTAGATATTAATAACAAAAGAAAAAGTTAAATACTTAATTCAAATATAATATTTTGGGTTAAATCTGTATTTGTTGAATTTAAAATTTCTTTCATAAAATCGATTCAATCAGTTCAACAAATGAATTGAATTGGAATTTAAAATTAAGATCTAAATATAAAATTAGGTAGGATAAAAATCAAGCGCAACTCCATCCAATCAGCTCTGATTGTTGGTCCATGTGCAGCGCATAAAAAGAAGCTCGCGGCAAAGTTTGTGATTTAGACTTCTAATTCACTCGTTCTAGCCACCAACGGAACTCTTATTTCACAGGCAGAGGTAATACATTCAGTGACAACATAAGTCCATTATATACGTGACAAAAAAGCAGCAGTTTTGGGAGAACCCACGTATACACAAGAGCAAAGAGCGCGAGTGAATCCGTATCATTTTACACGGTATAGACGATGACGTCTAAGTTTTAGTAAACATCTACGCCACTAGATGCACAACCTGATGCTTGAGATCCAATAACATCGACCCAAACCTCATTGACACGACCGATGAAGCGGAATGGAGAATTATACTGTGCAATTGAGTAGGCATTCTGTCCAGGAAAGTCTGTTGAGTTAGCAGCCCAGCTAGATTGGCTCAAGCTGATGGCCAGCTTCTCTGCTTCCTTGATGATGTTGCTGTCCCTAGCATGACCAGAGAACTGCCTCACTGCAACGCAGTGACTTGCCCACTTCTCAGCTTGAAGGTTCAGCTCAGGGAGAGGAAGGGGAGGGGAAGCTTGGAACTTCACAGGTAGGTAGAGGCGTACATAATAGGCTGAAGAGTGAAGAGGGCCGGCATCAGGCACAGTGCTAGTCAAGACTGGGGTGGTCATGCTGATCCTAGACCAATTTAGATTGGCCCCTTCGATGTACTGAAACAGTCTGATGAGAATGGGCAAGATGGTTAGGATAAGGAAAAAAAAAAAAATCTAAGATTAATTCCTAGGAACAATTAATCTTCAACAGAAACCACTCATCACATAAGAATAGCTGTTTTAAGATTCAGAGTTATAAAATAATATGCATGTGGTGATACGCAACTGCTCTTCATAATTGCACAATAGCACAAAATCATGTGAATGACATAGGAAACAATGTTGATGTAATTTACCAATAAACTACATCCCATTTGTATACTGCTGAGTAAAGCCGGTGTGATCCATTAAAGTTTAATAATGTTCTAAAAGATTTGCTACTGACCTAATTTCAACACTTTGAATTGGTGTGATATCATCTTTGGGCAAGAGTGGAGCCTGCTATAAAACATGAAAAGCCAATTGATTGGTCTAGAGATCAATTTTACCAATCACACAATAAAGACACAAACAACTGTTGAGGAATGCCGTTTCCATTGGCTTCACCAAATACAATGTCTGAAAATTTTACTGGTTATCATACTCCATATCATTTGAAGATGATTCAATTATATGAAGCGCTTAACTCTCCCTACCCAGATCCAAATACAAATATTCATTTCCTGCTAATCATATAACCCGCAACAAGGCTAGACATTCAATTCTGACCTGCATATGTCTGGATATAAGATGATAAAATCAAAACAGGCGGAATCCAAAACAAGATATTTTAGGAACCTTTAGGAGAGAAGGACTCATTTACTGATAAAAAGAAGATTCTAATAGATGATCAGTTTTGAAATCATTGGCTTGATGATGCAAAAACAGATGTGGTAATGTGTTTGTATCAAGAGAATTATAAAAAAGGAGAAATAGTTTCCCTGCTGCAGTGAAGCCTTGTGCAATGAGTTCACACATCAATTCAAAGTTTACAAACATATCACCATGTTAGAATTAAAATAGTAGTTTGAAATTCAAACCTCGTTTGATGTCCTCTTTCTCGGATAATCTTGCCTGATCCAAGTGTGATTACGAGACAAACCAAACTTTGATTTCACAGATTAAATGCCTCCGTGATTGTTTTTAAGTTTATCTGTTTTCTCGAGAGATTATATGTTCTCAAATGGAAGAGTTGTATTTATTATTGAAAAATCAAACAACCATTGATCTCTCGTTCTCATAACCGAGAACCATACCGTTTTCACAACCACCCACTACCCTTTTAACCATCGGGTAAGTGGATGGAATAAATGATACAAACGGGTCAGGTTTGACCCATCATGGGCAGATCTGACCCAAGTTTGTAACATCTCCCACTCGCACATGACGGGGTCAACTTAGACCCGAATCACCATAACCTCAATATACCAATCACTTCATACTAAGGCAAGTAACCCGTGTAACCAGCAAGAATACTCGAGCATATCGCTATATATCGATTAGAAATACATAGTCACTCGTCAAAAGAAAGAGACTCATCACAATATCTTGCAGTACCCCAGACTCTCTATTTTATCGGTTCAAGCATATCTGATCCCTCTATTAATTAATCAACAAGAACATACTTAACCACTTTCATTACAATGTAATCACAATTATGATACCCTCTTTAAACAGGCAGCATAATTGGCTAGCCAGTGAATACATGTACGGATGTTAATAAGATTAGTCTTCCTTTTCAACTAGTAACTCTCCAACTCCAATTAGCTGCTTTCCTAGACGTGCCCCTTTAAACCGAATCATCCATGGCTTATAGGTAGCATACTAAAGTAGCAACACTAAATTAAATTTTTTTTAGCTACTGCCAAAAGTCCATAAGGGTACGAATTTGAGATCCAATGATCTCAAGGGTCTCGCATAGTAGAGAAGCAGGGACCATTCTCCTACTAACCCTTTGTCCTTTTAAGCACATGTGATATGAATCACATGCTACGATGTTGCCTTCTCCTTAAGAGAGCACATGTCTTATTTGTTCAATAACTTCAACATCGTACAGACTTAAGTCCAGACACATCTTAGTATCTAACCTGAGTTCATTCACATTTACTTGCTAACCTCCTAATGAACTCATGTCTGGCTTTTCAATAGGTTAAGTAAATATCTCTTTTAGCATTTACTTCGATCATTACGTATTCAGTATGATCTCATCTTGACTTTTGTTTTTCATGTCAAGGCGATGTTCCATTTTGAGTCGTCTCTTTCTATATAGCCTAACTATATGCTCAAAACCGTCTAATCTCCACACACACAGTGCATAGAGTCGATTGTCCATGCGAGAAGACCAATCTCCAACCTGTTGACATGCTTTATTATGTACTCATGAACATTCTTAACCAAACAATCAACCAATCACATGTGTGTACAATCCTTATCAATAGATCATGGCTTGTCTAAATGAAATTCCATTATATCAATTGAGTTTATAGCTCAATAGTTCATAAGTATACTACAATTTACGTAAGCCCAAAGATCTTACATGATCTGCATAAACATTTCGGGCTAATGGCTTAGTAAAGGATCAGCAAGCATTCGATGAGTAGAGATATATCTCAATTCAACTTGCTCTTTGGCAATTATATCTCTTACATACTGATATTTAATATCGATATGCTTAGACTTGCTATGATACTTGGGATCTTTTAAACATGCTAAGGCAGCTTGATTATCCCAATGTATAACAACTGGACTCCCACTATCATCAGCAATATTCAGATGTTTTAAGAACCTTTTCAGCCAAACAACTTCTTGTACTCCTGCTGAACATGCCACAAATTCAGCTTCTATTATTGATAAGGCCACACAACTTTTTTTTACTAAACGAAGTAATAGCGCCATCATTTAGTAAGAAAACATAATCAGAAGTGGACTTCCTATCATCTGGATTTCCAGTCCAATCAGCATCTGAGTATCCTTTTAAGTTCAAATTTGATCCTTGATAACATATACAGCATTCTGCTGTGCCTTTCAAATATCTCAATATTCTCTTAACAGCCTTCCAATGTTTGATTCCAGGGTTCGACTGAAAACGGCTCACTAAACCAACGACATAGCAGATGTCTGGCCTAGTACACACCATAGTGTACATCAAACTTCCAATGGCTCTGGCATAAGGCTTTTTGTTCATCTCCTCCTCTCGAGGTATGATGGGGCACATGTTTTGGCTCATGACTTCTCCTTTAACTATTGGAGTATCACAAGGATTACAATCCGTCATTTTAAATCGTTCCAAAATCTTTCAATATAAGATTTTTGAGACAAAGCTATAAGTTTTCTTGAACGATCTCTTATTATCTTGACCCCCAAAATATAAGATGCCTCTCACATATCCTTCATATCAAATTGGGAAGATAACCATTCTTTGACTTCTACGACAAATTCATTGTCGTTTCCGACCAATAAAATATCATCAACATATAATGACAATATTACAAATTTTCCTTCAATGGCTTTTATGTAGACGCAATGGTCTTCACTTATCATTTTAAATTATATGAAACAACTACATAATGGAATCTCATATTCCATTTCCTTGATGCTTGTTTAAGGTCATAAATTGACTTTTTCAATTTGCACACTTTGTGTTCTTGACCTTCTACTATGAAACCTTGAGGTTGTTCCATATAGATCTCTTCATTAAGTTCACCATTGAGGAAAGCCGTTTTAACATCCATCTGATGCAATTCAAGATCTAAATGCCCCACAATGGCTAGAATCAAACGAATAGAGGCAAATCTTACAACTGGAGAAAAAGTGTCCTAGTAATCTATACCCTCTTGTTGAGTATAACCTTTAGCAACGAGTCGGGCTTTATATCTCTTAATTGACCCATCAACATTATATTTTATCTTGAGAACCCATTTGTTCCCAATGGCCTTACACCCTTTTGGTAGGTCAACTAAGTCCCAGACTTCGTTACTTTTCATTGAGGCTAATTCTTCCTTCATAGCATTCTCCCACTGTTCTCTGACTTGGCAGTTAAATGCTTCATCCACAGTTTGAGGTTCTTCTTCTTCCATGGGAGCAATCATAAATGCTTCCCCTTCTATTTCAAACCTTCGGCGAGGAACGGGGTTTCTATAACTCCTCAGATGAGGTATTTGAGAAGAAGATTCACCAGGCAATATATTATTTTCTTGAGTTAGATGAGGTTCACCCATAGTTATCTTGCGATCCATTTCTTCTATCTCACAAAGAGAAGTAGTTTTATCTACCTCACCTCGACTTGGGAACTCATTTTCAAGAAATACTGCATCCCGTGATTCAATCTCGGATACAGTTCCATCTAATTGTTCACCAATAAACACATATCCCTTTGAAAATTCATAGTATCTTATAAAGATACATTTCCGCCCTCTTGGGCCTAACTTCCCATACTTATGAGTAGTATCATGGACATATGCAGCTGACCCCCAAGGCCTTAGATTGTCTAAATTAGGTTTTCTGCCTGTCCATAATTCATAGGGAGTCGATAGAACTGACTTGGAGGGCACACGGTTAAGTATATAAGCAGTTGTCATCAATGCATCACCCCAAAAGAGATCGGCAAACTAGCCTGCGCCATCATCGACCTAACCATCTCGAGAAGAGTCCAATTTCTCCTCTCAGCTACTCCATTTTGTTGTGGAGTACCGGGAATCGTTAATCGTCTTATTATTCCCTTCTTATTACATATTGCCTTAAACTGATAAGACAAATATTCTCGTCCACGGTTCGTTCTTAAGGCTTTAACCTTTTTCTCAAGTTGATTTTTAACTTCATTTAAATATTATTTAAAGCATTCTAATGCCTCTGACTTTTGAGAAATAAGGTAAACACGGCCATAACGTGAGAAGTCATCTATAAAAGTAATGAAATAAGAGGCTCCATGCCTTGCCCTCACACACATTGGACCACATATTCGAATGAATTAACTGTAAAGGAAAATTTGCCCTAACTGCTTTGCCAAATGGTTTCCTGGTTATTTTTCCAGTAAGACAGTGCTCACACATGGACAAATTCACTTTAGCTAAAGGACCCAGCAATCCTTCTCTTGCTAATCTATTCATTCTATTTTATCCAATATGCCCTAATCTAGCGTGCCAAATCTTGTCATTAACACTATCAGCACTAGAAGAGACAACCATTGAATAACAACCATGCACATAATAACTATGAGGTTCAATGTCTAACACCATAAAACCATTTAATAAATATCCAGAAACCAAATGAACAACATCATTAAAGATGTCAACACAATTACCATAAAAATTTAAAGTAAAACCCATTTTAAGAAGAACAACAACAGATACTAAGTTTCGTCAAATATCCGGAGCGAAGAGAACATCATGCAAGTAGAACGTTCTTCCACCACGCAACTGAAGCTTGCATGTGCCAATTCCCTTGACTTCTATTCTTGCATTATTCCCTACGTATATCCATTTGCTCCCAGCTGGCAGTCGACGAAACTCCACATAGGCAGCTCTTTCTCTAGCTACATGGTCTGTGGCTCCTGAGTCTATTGTCCACAAAGGATAAGAGTCAGTAAGCAATACAGTGCTAGAAACATATATTTCACCAAGAGCATTAGGACAATGTATTACCTTATTTTGCTCCGAGCATTCACGAGCAAAATGACCCTTTTTGCCACACTTGTAGCATTTCAACTTTGACTTGTCCTTCTTCTTCTTCCCGAAGAACTTGCCCTTGCCTTTGTTCTTCTTAAACTATCCAGTAGCATGATTCTGACCATGACCTTTACCATCTTTCTTCCAGAAGCACTTACGCTTTTTACCAGGAGCACCCCTGGACCCTTCAGCAATATATGCATGTCCGGTAGACCTTAAGGATTCCACGCGTTCAGCCTCCAGCTCAGCATATCGAGCTACATCAGTAAAGGTCTTGATACTCTCATTGTGGGTAAGATTTTGCTTCATAGTATCTCAATTATCTGGAAGAGAACGGATCACTCCCTGTACCTGTTGCTCATTAGTCAGAATGTGTCCAGCATTTTTCAGCTCTCTAATCATACTCGACATCTTCCGGAGATGTTGTGCCATTGAATGATCAGGACGCTTATAACTATCGAGCTTAATAATAAGCTGCCTTAGCTTACTTGTACTAACTCCAGCAAATCTCTCTTAGGGCAACCCAGACCTCATGAGCCGAAGGATACTGCTCATACTCACAAACAAGGTCATCTTCCATAGCACTTATCAATATGCCCTTAGCAATGGAGTCTTTCTTTTTCCAAGCTCGATAGATCTCTTGGTCTCGCCTTTGTTGGACACCATTACCTTGACCAGGATATTCCATGGTATGGTTAACAGCTTCTAAAGCCTCTTGTTCCTCTAGAACATACTGTATCTTAAGATGCCAAACATGATAATTCTCGCCATTGAGTTTCTTATCACCTTTGTTCAAGTCAGCAATTATATTTTTCGAAGCCATGATCTACAGTTAATTTAACGAATTTCATTTAGTTTCAGTACAACACATGTCTAGTTATTGTCCCAAGTTTTGATCAACGAGCGAAAGACTTAACTCATGTTATAAAATCAGATGGTCGCTATGCTTTCCACCCATCATTCATAATCACAAGTCTTATCTTTATCTCTTGATTCACTTCAAAATATAATTAAAATCTATTATATCCACATATAAGACAATTTAATTGCATATGACATTCATAATTCATATAAGCAAAAAAATGACATAGTAAACATTGTGTTCAAATAAGATAAGCAACTATACAAGCTTTAACTATGTTTGCAATATAATCAATATAAATAACAAGCCACAAGAACTCCAACGACAACACAGAATCCAAATATTAAGTATCCTTGTTTGGGTTTCTTATTCAACTCTAAAACATCATTTATTTAAAGCTCAACAAGTGGTGATGGATCCTTATTTTTAACAATATCATCTTCTTCATCAGAGTCACACCCACTCAGCATATCAACATGGTTTAGCAAATGAGAAACCAAATCCCTGTAAGAGATACGCTCTTCAAAGCGATCCCAAATGCTGCGCAGGACTCCGAAAAAATATAATGGGAGTGAGTGATCCAATGCCCATATTTTATAGTTGTCCAGTACTGGAAAAGCTTGTTCCTCTAAGTGTTTCATAAGGCAATCAAGCTTTTTGATATGCTCTTGTAAGCTATCTCCTGGATGATATCTGAGTCCCTGAATCTTCTCCCGTAGCTCGTTTCGCCTTATGTCACGGCGTGTCATCATTGTAATCATTTTTGCCATTTGGAATAGAGATCTTGTTTAACAAAACATAAAAAAAATATGATCAGTACAAAACTGACATACCAGTACGTAACCAGCTTAATCTATTCCAAAAAAAATGATTCAACAGCGATCAAGCCAAAAAAATAAAAAAATTATGTTGTGCCTCTCTCACCCAAATTTTGTTTTAATTTCTTTCTTGTTTTCTTCCACAACCTCACTGGGTTGTATTTATTTCCATTGTTTTATTGGGCTGGGCCCATTGGACCCTCATGCTAGAAGGGGAACAGTTTTTAGAGCTTTCCTGGCAGCACTCACCGTTTCGAATCTGGATTGCAACTGCCATTTGGGTCTGTACAGGACTGTCCAAATTAAGAGACATGGCCGTAAGAAGATGCAGTGCAAAGTTGCCAAGGGCGGCAACAGGGAAAGTCTATGAATATCACCAACATTAATGATGTTGTTCTTCTTAGCGCCTTAAATTATTTTGAAAACATGAGTAGTCATAAATTCTTTAGTGGGTCTCGGGCCCTTGGGGTTTCATAGGAGCATGCGTTTTTTTTTAATGCCTATTTTCCTTATCCACGAAGGTAATAAATGATTCTAAGCTTCCAACCCTCTAAATATTTATCTATTTGCTGTTAGTCGGCATAAACCTCTAACAAACTTCTCGGCTCCCACAAAATTTCAGCTTGGCTTTAATTCTTGTTGGAAGGAGCAAGAACCCCCAAAAATGGAGCGCTCTCTTTCTCCTCTTTAGGACATGCGAGACCCAAGCTTTCGCTCGAGTCTCACACCCATCGCCCGCCGTCGCTCATTGCTCTCTGGGATCCCATTTCCCAGCCAACGCCTTCTCCCTTACCCTCCTTTTCCCTTCTATACAATACAGCATACATCTCTATATTTCAAAAAGAACAAAGAACAAGAAATAGAGAGCAGGAAAAGCAATTGGCGGGAGAAGAGAAAAAAATATATAAAGATTTCCCCAAAAAAAAACTTCTATCCAACCTTTTCCTAACGATGCATGATCGCTGCTGCGTGGGATGAGATAAAATCCAAAGAACATGATTCTATCTTATCTATTGCATACCTCTCCTTTTTTTTTTATCATTATCAGATTCTTACTATTTCTAACTACATTATACATGCATAGAATCTGATTTTATCTTATCTTCTGAATCTCTTCTCCATCATTATCAGAAAGCAAACTAATCACGAAAGCATGCTAATAACGCGAGAAAGAGAACCAAAACCACATGCTCTGATACCATTGTTAGAATTAAAATAGTAGTTTGAAATTCAAACCTCGTTTGATGTCCTCTTTCTCGGATAATCTTGCTTGATCCAAGTGTGATTACGAGACGAATCAAACTTTGATTTCACAAATTAAATGCCTTCGTGATCGTTTTTAAGTTTATTTGTTTTCTCGAGAGATTATATGTTCTCAAGTGGAAGAGTTGTATTTATTATTGAAAAATCAAACAACAGTTGATCTCTCGTTCTCATAACCGAGAACCATACCATTTTCACAACCACCCACTACCCTTTTAACCATCGGGTAAGTGGATGAAATAAATGATACAAACGGGTCAGGTTTGACCCATCATGGGCGGATCTGACCCAAGTTTGTAACACACCAGAAAGGACATAATTTTAAAACTGTAAATTTCTTGGAGCACCTAACATAATGAAAAAAAAAAAAATGAAAGACAACTAGATTATTAATGTCCAATCATGTAAATAAACACATACGTAATGTTATATAACACTTTATTCTTGTAACTAAGCAGATATGGAAGAGTATGTCACCGAAAAAAGGGTCCACAGCGATAATATTACTTACCATGGCCATGCCAGAGTTAAAGTATAACAGGCTTCCATGATCACTTATCGGTTCCTTGGTTTTTTATTTCTATCTTATTTGTATGCACTTTAACTATTCATTTCTGATCTTTTATTTTTTATATAGCTTATAAATATCTTTTACCAAAACTTCCCATAACATGTCCTTAAGTAGATGGTGATGACCTCCACAATTTTTTTTTCCCCTGTTCCTCTTCTCATTCAATATAACTAATGGAATCACATATGTTTTTTTTTTATCCAATAAAGTTATGAATGGACAAGAAGCACCTCATCATGGGATTTCTCAAAACCAGACAAGAAATAAGGAGGAAAAAAAATGATGGTTAACCGTTGTTGAGTAGGAGAGCACATGAAACATTGGAATTTTTTTTTTTTTTAAAGTTGCAAATGAACCAGAAGCATCTTTTTTCTTAAAAAAAAAGTGATAATGCCATCAGTTGTTAAATCTCCATTCTGTATTTATGTTAGAAACGCAACCATGGATATATTGCAAACTAATATGCCTAAAAATTGATTATAATTTATTTTTGCACAACCACTAGCCGAAGATTTTGAAAACATTACATCTGAATTACATGTTGTTGTTTCACTGTTTAAATTGCATATAATATCTACTAACCACCCATCTGCCTCGGTGGCTTGGGTCTGTTCCCTTTCAACTCCTTGGCGAGGTTTAGCGATGGGTACCACTGTATACAAGTATCGGTGCACTTCTCAATTAGAACGCAAAGGTATGCAACTGTGCACCAAAATCAAGATAACATGGAGAGTTCTGACGCTAGGTCTCTAGTGATTTGGATTCAACTTTGAAATTATATGCAAGCCTATGATTCCAACTTTCAAATTTTTATTAAAATTAGCGCAGCTATTCATTCAATCCCTAATTCACAAACATATATGCTATCAAAAGTCAAAAATAGTTCAGATGGATGCGATGAGAACTCAAAAGCTAGTCAAAACTCTATAATTTTCCAATTTCCAAAGTAGAGGAGGGGTTTTAGGTTACTACCGATGGAAGCCGACCTTGGTGGCCTTCTCGAAGGAGACGTCGTCGGTGGGAGCGGACATCCACGCCGATTCTCGGTAGAGCCTCACCTCGAAGTCGGATTCCGAGTGGACGACGGTGTACTCGGGGGATTCGATCCCATGGACGCAAGCGAAGAGCGCGAGAAAGAGCGATAGGGGAGAGCAAAGCTTCTTCATCGCCCCTTCTCCCACCTCCCGCGAAGATTAGGTGAGTAAGTCCACGGAACGGAGGAAACAATGAGGTAGCCCGGCTTCATTCTTACGGCTGTAAAGTCTTCACGGCAGATGCCGACTTTATAAACCTGCGCCAGACACGGACTACGCAAAATAACGAGCGTGTATTGGCTATTGCTGTCCCATCTTCTACTCGTCTTCCTCCTTAGGGCTTGGGCGCCTCTTCGACCTCGCCGGCCGGCGCTTGGAGATCGCCGCCAACCTGAACTTTGAGGTGATCCACTGGCTCTGGAAGACGTATTGGGTGCTACAGATAGCGCCTTGGATGATGTTCTCGGCCACAATCCCTTCGCAAGTTCCTTCCTTCAGGTAATTATCTTTAATCGAAACAAAGGTAAATAAACGTGCTGTTTTTCTCCTCTCCACGGTTAAATTCTTACTGTCTGTTGGAGTTTTTTTGGAATTTAAGTACTTGTTTTCTGAAAAGGGCTTAATCCTGCACTTCATCAACCGCGAAGTCTTTTTTTTTTTTTGGTCGAAAAGAAAATTGATTAATAACATGTTCCTGTCTGCTACTTTGACTTAGGGTACATGTAAGAGATCCTCCTAAATTGCATTGCCCTGGGTTTCTCCAGTTTTCGAGAATTACAACGAAAGGTGGAACTTTGTCTACAAAAGGCTGTCTAAGTGTCAGAAGCGACGGGTTTGGAAGATTTGAACACTCTGTGGGAGACAAAGACGCTGTGATCATCGTCGATCATGGCTCTCGACGGCAAGAATCCAATTCTATGCTGAGTGAGCTTAGTCTGCCATAGTTTTTAATTCTATCACCGTTCTTTTCTCGGCATTGTTTCATCTCCTGAAGTTTGTCTCTTTTTAAATCGCAGATGAGTTTGTTGCAATGTTCAAAGCTAAGACTGGTTATAGGATAGTGGAACCTGCTCATATGGTGAGTGTTCATTGTATTGTGTTTCTTTGTTTCTAAGAGGTCGAGCTTCTATTATTGCTCTGTTTTGGAATATAGGATGGTACTTGATGGCGCCAAATTGTACTTGATGGCGCCAAATCACCGGCCTCGAGCATGTGGTCGCCTCCTCCAGTGAGCTCTTCGCGCCTGCAAGCAAGTCCCGGGGGCCGGAGATTCCGGCGGGGACCCTCCGACGCTCAAGTCAGTGATCTGGGCATAGCTTGAGGAAGCTCGAAAGAGAAAGAGAGAGAGATATGGCTCCGAGAAGAGCTCTCCCTGTGAGCGTTTAGGGTTGGAACGAGTGTGTTACCTGGTCGGGAGTCCCTCTTACCCATCTTATAGGCGCTTAAGAGTTTCTGTCTTGAGTGGTTGAGGCCTTGTAATGATGACCTTGATGGATAAAGTGTCAGAGCTGATGTCTGTGAGGCATGGGGTTCAACCACTTTGTCAGAGCATTTAAGGCGATGACAGCAATGGCAGAGCTTGCTTCCTTCTTTGATATGTCAGGACTGCAGGTCAAGTCCCATCAAGATGGGTGGCTGCAGCTGGTTGGTGGGTCCTATTCCATCGGAGAAGGGAAAGCAGGGGCCGTCCTCCCCGGGCCACTTGGCTTGGACACGCCGGGGCCGGCTAGGAAGGTGCCGGGGCCGGCAGGCTTGGACACGCCGGGGCCGACTGGGAGGTGTTGGGCCGCTAGGAGGTGCCGGGGTCGCCTGGCTTGGACACGCCGGGGCCGGCTAGGAAGGTGCCGGGGCCGACTGGGAGGTGCCGGGCCGCTGGGAGGTGCCGGGGCCGATTGGGAGGTGCCGGGCTGCTGGGAGGTGCCGGGGCCGCCTGGCTTGGACAGGCCGGGGCCGGCTAGGAAGGTGCCGGGGCCGGTTGGGAGGTGCCGGGCCATCTGGCTTGGACACGCCGGGGCCGGCTAGGGAGGTGTCGGGGCCAGCTGGCTTGGACAGGCCGGGGCCAGCTAGGAAGGTGCCGGGGCCTGGCTTGGACACGCCGGGGCCGCCTGGCTTGGACACGCCGGGGCCGCCTGGCTTGGACACGCCGGGGCCGCCTGGCTTGGACACGCCGGGGCCGGCTAGGAAGGTGCTGGGGCCGGCTGGGAGGTGCCGGGCCGCTTGGAGGTGTCAGTCATGGAGCTGTCGGTCTTGGAGCTGTCGGCCATGGAGCTGTCGGCCATGGAGCTCTCGGCCATGGAGCTGTTGGCCTTGGAGCTCTCGGCCTAGGAGCTATCGGTCTTGGAGCTCTCGGCCATGGAGCTGTCGGCCAAGGAGCTGTCGGCCTTGGAGCTGGCGGCCATGGAGCTATCGGCCTTGGAGCTCTCGGCCTAGGAGCTGTCGGTCTTGGAGCTCTCGGCCATGGAGCTCTCGGCCTTGGAGCTGTCGGCCACGTGGCTTAGAGCAATTGGGTGCGCATGGCTTTATGAGGCCATAACGCTACTGTGACCGAAGGGCCCTTTGGAGGCCAAAGGGGGGCTCCGTCGGTTTCTTCAGGTTCTCTAACGGCGTTGGATCAGCCACATCAGATGCCCCCTTGCCCCTAAGACGAAGCGGGTCCACCCCAGCAAGACAAAAGGGGCGTTACCTCCCAAGTGGCTGTTCCTCGCCTGATGCAGGGCTTCATGCCTGGCTGCTGCAGGGCTTTAGGTGCCGACGGGTGTCGGGCTTCATGCCTGGCTGGTGCAGGGCTTTGGATGCCGACGGGTGCCGGGCTTCATGCCTGGCTGGTGCAGGGCTTTAGGTGCCGACGGGTATCGGGCTTCATGCCTGGCTGGTGCAGGGCTTTTGTGCCGACCGGGTGCCGGACTTCATGCCTGGCTGGTGCAGGGCTTTAGGTACCGACGGGTGTCGGGCTTCATGCCTGGCTGGTGCAGGGCTTCATGCCTAGCTGGTGCAGGGCTTTGGGTGCCGACGGATGCCGGGCTTCATGCCTGGCTGGTGCAGGGCTTTAGGTGCCGATGGGTGTCGGGCTTCATGCCTGGCTGGTGCAGGGCTTTGGGTGCCGACGGGTGCCGGGCTTCATGCCTGGCTGATGCAGGGCTTTGGGTGCCGACGGGTGCCGGGCTTCATGCCTGGCTGGTGCAGGGCTTTGGGTGCCGACGGGTGCCGGGCTTCATGCCTGGCTGGTGCAGGGCTTTGGGTGCCGACGGGTGCCGGGCTTTATGTCTGGCTGGTGCAGGGCTTTGGGTGCCGACGGGTGCCGGGCTTCATGCCTGGCTGGTGCAGGGCTTTAGGTGCCGACGGGTGCCGGGCTTCATGCCTGGCTGATGCAGGGCTTTAGGTGCCGACGGGTGCCGGGCTTCATGCCTGGCTGATGCAGGGCTTTAGGTGCCGACGGGTATCGGGCTTCATGCCTGGCTGGTGCAGGGCTTCATGCCTGGCTGGTGCAGGGCTTTGGGCGCCGACGGGTGCCGGGCTTTATGCCTGGCTGGTGCAGGGCTTTATCCGCCGACGGGTGCCGGGCTCCATGCCTGGCTGATGCAGGGCTTTATGCCGACGGGTGCCGGGCTCCATGCTTTGGGCTTCATGCTTGGTTGGTGCAGGGCTTTTGGTACTGACGGGTGTCGGGCTTCATGCTGGCTGGTGCAGGGCTTTAGGTGCCGATGGGTGCCGGGCTTCATGCCTGGCTAGTGCAGGGCTTTATCCGCCGACGAGTGCCGGGCTTCATGCCTGGCTGGTGCAGGGCTTTATCCGCCGATGGGTGCCGGGCTTCATGCCTGGCTGGCGTAGGGCTTTGGTGCCGACGGGTGTCGGGCTTCATGCCTGGCTGGCCCAGGGCTTTAGGTGCCGACGGGTGCCGGGCTTCATGCCTAGCTGGCCCAGGGCTTTTGTGCCGGCGCTTGTGGCCAGCCGGGGGCCGTCCTTGCTGGAACCGGGCTTTTGTTGCAGAGAGCCGGTGGGGCACCGCTCTGCTACACTGGGCTTCATGCCTGGCTGGCCCAGGGCTTTGTGTCGATCGAGGTCGGGCTTCATGCCTGGCTGGCCCAGGGCTTTGTGCCGACCGGGGTCGGGCTTCATGCCTGGCTGGCCCAGGGCTTTTGTGCCGGCGCTTGGGGCCTGCCGGGGCCATCCCTGCTGGACCCGGGCTTTTGTTGCTGAGAGCCGGTGGGGCACCGCTCTGCCAGTGGTACACTGGGCTTCATGCCTGGCTGGCCCAGGGCTTTTGTGCCGACCGGGGTCGGGCTTCATGCCTGGCTGGCCCAGGGCTTTTGTGCCGGCGCTTGGGGCCAGCCGGGGCCGTCCTTGCTAGACCCGGGCTTTTGTTGCTGAGAGCCGGTGGGGCACCACTCTGCCAGAGGTACACTGGGCTTCATGCCTGACTGGCCCAGGGCTTTTGTGTCAACCGGGGTCGGGCTTCATGCCTGGCTGGCCCAGGGCTTTTGTGCCGACGCTTGGGGCCGGCCGGAGCCGTCCCTGCTGGACCCGGGCTTTTGTTGCTGAGAGCCGGTGGGGCACCGCTCTGCCAGTGGTACACTGGGCTTCATGCCTGGCTGGCCCAGGGCTTTTGTGCCGACCGAGGTCGGGCTTCATGCCTGGCTGGCTCAGGGCTTTTGTGCGCCAAAGCGAGGTTGGCCTTGGATGTTGATACAAGGTAGATCTTCACTGCACGACATTTTTAAGTATTAATGAAAGAAAACTATCTTAAGTGTAATGTACTTAGCTCTTGTAGCTCCCATGTTTTCCTTTTGCGGGTTTGAGCACTTTCGTCCGCTGGTGACCTGCCTCCCAGGGAGTCATGTTAGTCGGATTGGAAGTGTCGTTGCCCTTACTTGGGCCTTCTCTCGCATTGGAGGCCAGGACGAGATGCCTGTGGCCGGGAAGAAGCTAGAAATCGGGACAAAGCTGGAGTCCGTTGAGGAAAGCCTCGACAGTCGGCGGTCATTGAAGATGAATGGCTGGGAGAGTCCATCGAGGGCGTTACTGAGAGTAAAAAGGTCGGAGGAGTTGCCGGGAGGGCTCTTTGCCTAGCTTTTCTTTGAAGAGATTGATTGCCCTCGGTACTGAAGCTTAAGAGCAGCAGTCAAAGCCTTTTGTCATCATCTTCTTCCTTGTATTAATTGCAACAACACCTCTCGGCTTGCTCTAGCCGACTGTTGATCCTTTGAGTGAGCTCTTCCAGCCGCCTGTGTTGTTCATCCAGATGCTTCCTTATCTTATGATTAAGGTCCTCCCCAGATGACCCGAAGGACCAACAGAAGGCAGGAGATCGGTGGTGCTCAGGTGAAGCTTGATGGTGATAAGCTTCTCTGTGAGGAGATTTTCCGCAAGCGGATCACTAGCCAACTGGTGCAGCTATCATGGGCGATGTGAGAGGCTTGGGGTGCTGCTTCTGCAATTCATGAACTGCTACTTTCAAAGCTTGATCTTGCTGATTGAGGATGGCTAGCTGGTTAATCAGAGCAACCGAAGTTGGTGATGAAGGAGCAGAGGGGGTGGCCTTTCGCTGCCTAGTGTGATGTGGATGCCCCCCAGCACGATTGGTAAGAACCTCTGGCATGCGCATCACCACCATAGCAATCTTAGAGGGGACGGAGACTTATAGCTCAAGGAGACAGCTTTCTTTCCTTCAGCGCGTGCCCCCTTCCTGGCGCGCCAATCTGATGGCGCCAAATCACAGTCCTCGAGCGTGCGGTCGCCTCCTCCAGCAGCTCCTCGCGCCTGCAAGCAAGTCCCGGGGGCCGGAGATTCCGGCGGGGACCCTCCGACGCTCAAGTCAGTGGTCTGGGCATCAGCCGTGAGCTTGAGGAAGCTCGAAAGAGAGAGAGAGATATGGCTCCGAGAAGAGCTCTCCCTGTGAGCGTTTAGGGGTGTAACGAGTGTGTTACCTGGTCGGGAGTCCCTCTTACCCATCTTATAGGCGCTTAAGAGTTTCTGTCTTGAGTGGTTGAGGCCTTGTAATGATGACCTTGATGGGTGAAGTGTCAGAGCTGATGTCTGTGAGGCATGGGGTTCAACCACTTTGTCAGAGCATTTAAGGCAATAGCAGAGCTTGCTTCCTTCTTTGATATGTCAGGACTGCAGGTCAAGTCCCATCAAGATGGGTGGCTGCAGCTGGTTGGTGGGTCCTGTTCCACCGGAGAAGGGAAAGCAGGGGCCGTCCTCCCCGGGCCACCTGGCTTGGACACGCCGGGGCCGGCTAGGAAGGTGCTGGGGCCGGCTGGCTTGGACACGCCGGGGTCGGTTAGGAAGGTGCTGGGGCCGGCTGGGAGGTGCCGGGGCCGCCTGGCTTGGACACGCCGGGGCCGGCTAGGAAGGTGTTAGGGCCGCCTGGCTTGGACACGCCGGGCCGGCTAGGAAGGTGTCGGGGCCGGCTGGGAGGTGCCGGGCTGCTGGGAGGTGCCGGGGCCGCCTGGCTTGGACAGGCCGGGGCCGGCTAGGAAGGTGCCGGGGCCGGCTAGGAAGGTTTCAGGGCCGGCTGGCTTGGACAGGCCGGAGCTGGCTAGGAAGGTGCCGGGGCCGGCTGGGAGATGCCGGGGCCGCCTGGCTTGGACACGCTGGGGCTGGCTAGGGAGGTGTCGGGGCCGCCTGGCTTGGACACGCCGGGGCCGGCTAGAAAGGTGCTGGGGCTGGCTGGGAGGTGCCGAGCTGCTTGGAGGTGTCAGTCATGGAGCTGTCGGCCTTGGAGCTATCGGCCATGGAGCTCTCGGCCTTGGAGCTGTCGGCCATGGAGCTCTCGGCCTTGGAGCTCTCGGCCTAGGAGCTGTCGGTCTTGGAGCTCTCGGCCATGGAGCTCTCGGCCTTGGAGCTGTCGGCCAAGGAGCTGTCGGCCATGGAGCTGTCGGCCTTGGAGCTCTCGGCCATGAAGCTGTCGGCCTTGGAGCTCTCGGCCTAGGAGCTGTCGGTCTTGGAGTTCTCGGCCATGGAGCTCTCGGCCTTGGAGCTCTCGGCCATGTGGCTTAGAGCAATTGGGTGCGTGTGGCTTTATGAGGCCATAAACGCTACTGTGGCCGAAGGGCCCTTTGGAGGCCAAAGGGGGGACTCTATCGGTTTCCTTCACGGTTCTCTAACGGCGTTGGATCAGCCACATCAGTACTATTAGTATTTTTCTCTCAGCTGTAATAGAAATCTTCTTGAGACTCAACTGCCACCGATGTTTATTGCCATTTTTTTGTTTCTTTTTTGGATCCTGATGTCAAGCATGCTTTTGAAATGCTGTTAAATTGCAGGAAGAGCATGGAATCAAATGCCAGATTGTTGTTTTCTTTGTAATGCCAAATTCATTTCCTTGGGATACATGTGCACTTCTTCTCTTTCTGCTACGAAAGTGTCTCTGTTATTGAATGTCTTTCCTTTTTATGCTACAAATTGTCTTCAAGATCAAGTTTATGCTACAAATTGTCTTCAAGTTCACTTGATCAATTGATTTGTTGCACTTGAAAAAGATTTGACGGGAATAAATTTTCTTTCATTAAGATTGTTCATATACAAATCCTACAAAATAGGAATTAAATCACTTATTTTAGGAAGAAAATAAATTCTCACAATTACTTTCCTCAAATATAAAGATTGACAACTAACTAATTAGGAGGAAATAATTCCTAACAATTACTTTCCTTAAATACAAAGATTGACAACTAATAATCTAATTCATAGCTGTACAAGATTATTTCCACATTAGTTTCGATTTTCTAATACTCCCCCTCAAGCTGGCTTAAAGATATCTTCCATAGTCAGCTTGCCAACTAGAAAATCGAATTGCCTCTTGTGTAGTCCTTTGGTGAAGACATCAGCCACTTGTTTCTCAATAGGAATATAAGACATAAACTAACCCATTGTCAATCTTCTCTTTGATGAAATGCTTATCCACTTCCACTTGTTTTGTGCTATCATGGAGAACTGGATTGTGAGCTATTAGAATTGCTGCCTTGTTGTTGCAATACAACTTCATAGAAGATGAATCTGTGGCTTTTAATTCTTTCAATAATCTTTTTATCCACATAATCTCACAAATACCATGAGCTACAGCTCTAAATTCAGCCTCAGCACTACTCCTAGCAACCACGTTATATTTTTTACTTCACCATATAACCAAGTTGCCACCTACAAATGAACAATATCTAGAAGTAGACCTACGATCTACTATGCTTTCAGCCCAGTCTGCATCAGTATAGGCTTCAATTTGCTAGTGTCCTCTTGACTTAAAAATAAGTCCTTTACCCGACGTCCCTTTTAGATACCTTAGGATCTTGTAAACAGCTTCAAAATGTTCTGACCCTAGTGCATGCATAAACTGACTAACCATACTTACAGAGAATGCTATGTTCGAACGTGTGTGGGATAGATAAATCAACCTCCCAACAAGTCTCTGATATCTCTCTCGATCTATCACATCCTCAGCTTTTGTAGGCTGCAGTTTTACATTAGGTTCTATAAGTGTTTATGCGGGCTTACATCCTAACATACCTGTCTCATCAAGGAGATCAAGAACATACTTTCGCTAATTTACAAAGATGCCTTCTTTGGATCTTGGAAACTCCATCCCAAGAAAGTACTTTAATGCTCCCAGGTCCTTGATCTCAAATTTCATAGCAAGTTTGCTTTTCAGCTTCTCTAGTTCATTATAATTATCACTAGTTAGCACAATGTCATCAACATACACAATTAAGATGGCTACTTTACCTTCATTTGAATGTTTGTAGAACATAGTGTGATCAGCTTGACTTTGAGTATAGCCATGATGCTTTATCACCTTGCCAAAGCGTTCAAACCAAGCTCTAAGTGACTGCTTGAGTCCATATAAGAACTTCTTCAATTTGCACACTTTCCTAACTCAAAAATTTTCTTCGAAACCTGGTGGTGGACTCATGTATATCTTCCTCTCTAGATCTCTATTAAGGAAGGCATTTTTAACATCCAGTTGATGTAAAGGCCAATTGGAGTTTACTGCAAGAGATAACAATACTCTAATTGAGTTTATTTTAGCTACTGAGGCAAAAGTCTCTTGATAGTCTATCCCATAGGTTTGGGTAAAACCTTTTGCCACAAGCTTTGCTTTGTATCTCTCAACACTTCCATCTGCCTTACACTTTATTGTAAACACCCATTTACACCCTACAACTTTTTTCTTTTCTCTTGGCAGCTCTACAACTTTTTGTACCATTCTTTTTTAAGGCATTCATTTTCTCGAACACTGCTGATTTCCAGTTCGGTTCATCTAGTGCTTCCTAAATATTTCTAGGTATCATATGTTTTGAAATATTTGTAGTGAATGCTCTATGATTGTCAGAAAGGTTATGGTAGGAGATATACTTGGCGATGGGATGGTTGGTGCATGTTCTGGTTCCCTTCTAAGAGCAATGGGGAGATCAAGATCAAGGTTATGTTCACGAACAACAGGAGCTAAACCTGAACCTGGTTCTGTTACGGTATTTTTTGGACAAGGATTCAAGTGTGACGGGATATTTTTCATAAATTAAATTTTGGTTCTACTAATTTCTCCCCTTGAATTAAATTTTTGGTAAAAAATGGGACATTTTCCATAAAGGAAACATCCATAGTGGTGTGAAAATATTTTGTAAAAGGATTAAAACATTTTTAACCCTTTTTATTAGGAACATATGCCACAAAAGCACATTTTTCTACTCTTGGATCTAACTTAGATCTTGACCTTTTTGGAATATGCACATATGTTGTGCATCCAAATATCCTCAAGGATAAATCAGCATTGATTCTAGAATCTGGAAATACCTTTTTCAGCGAGGCCAAAGGAGTGGAATACTGTTGGCATCCTATTGATGAGATATGAATCAGTTAGTAAAGCATCCCCCCATAAGTATTTTGGAACGTTCATGTAGAACATCATGGCTCGAGCTACTTCTAGCAAGTGTTTGTTCTTACGTTCAGCTATTCCATTTTATTTAGAAGTATCAGAACATGATGATTGGTGTAAAATTCCTTTTTCCTTTAAGAAACCTTCCAAAATTTTATTAAATACTCCGTCCTATTATCAGACCTTAGAATACTGATTTTTGTTTGAAATTGAGTTTCAATCATTTTGTAAAACTCTTTAAAAATCCTTTCTACTTCAGATTTTTCTCGCATTAAGTACACCCAACAAAGACGTGTATGATCATCTATAAAGGTCACAAACCATTTTTTTTCTGAAATCGTTGTCACTTTTGAAGGTCCCCAAACATCAAAAGATAGAATGATTTGGATGCATGGTACGGTTTTGAAACGTAAGATTTACGTTGACTCTTTGCCAATAAACAACTTTCACGTTGAAATGATAAAGGGTCAATCTTTTGAAATAACATAGGAAACGCATGTTTTAAATAAGAGAAACTAGGTGGCCTAATATGCAATGCCAAACCATTATTTAATCACGAATAAAAAGGGAACTAATACTACTAGTCCTTGAGCTATTTTATTACTAGGTAATTCATCCTCGAAATAATAGAGACCATCGATCTTCCTAGCACTGCCAATCGTCTTCCTCGAGCTCCGATCCTGAAAGATACAATGGGAATCATAGAAGACAACATAACAGTTAGAATCTCTAAATAATTTGCTAACAGATAAGAGATTACAAGCAAGCTTAGGAACATGGAGAACAGATTTAAGATCTATTCCAGATTTTTATTTGGCCTTTCCCTGCAATTGGTGCGAAGTTACCATCTACTATCCTAACCTTTTTATGGTGAATAGGATTCAAACATATTTGAGGAATTGATCATGTGGTCAGATGCTCCAGAATCGATAATCCATGGAGTAGATTTAAAATGACAAGATAAAGCATAAAATTGGTTATCTGTGTGTACCATAAAAACTCTAGGAATACTGGATGTCGAGTTGGATTTCAGTAGTGCAAGGAGATGCTCCATTTGCTCCTTGGTGAAGGAGTTGGTGTCTGCCTCATTAGTAGTAGGGATGGACTTGCCATTTTTATATCATGTTTTTTCCTTCCAATTTGCAAGTTTTTCATGGAGTTTCCAAAAGTTCTCACGGGTATGACGAGGCTTGTTACAAAAATCACACCACACTTAAGGTTTTTCATCAGGTTTGTACTGAAAAATAGAGGAAGTAGAGGCTTTGTTATGGCCTCCACACATGGTATACAAGGTTGAACCTTCAACAACACTTCCAGGTCCCTTCTTGTCCAACATCACATTCCTTCAACTTTCCTCTCTCCTAACTTCTAAAAAAACTTCACCAATTGAAGGTAGGGGTTGCCTTCCAATAATTCTCCCCCTCACCTCATCAAACTCGACATTAAGACCAGCCAAAAACTTGAAAATCCGACTGTCCTCCACTGTCTTTTTATGATGACATGCATTCTCGATATATTTTCACTCATGAGTGTTGAAGATGTCAAGGTCTTGCCAAATCCGCTTCAAGCAATGGAAGTACTTTGTGACATTGTCCTTCTCTTGTTGTATCTCACCGAGTTTGAGGGTTAACTCAAAAATTTGTGATTAATTCCCTAGGTTAGAATACATCTGATTTACATTCTCCCAAAGCTCTTGTGTTGTTGGATAGCACATGTAATTAGAGCTAATGTCTTCTTCCATAGAATTCACAAGCCATGTCATCGCTATGGAATTCTCAGCATCTCATGTAGCATAACTTGGATCATCCATTGCAAGAGCTTTCTTTTCACCTGTCAAGGAGCCTATCTTTCCACATCCTTTGATGTACATCCGGACTGATTGAGACCATCTCAGAAAATTGTCACCATTCAAGCGAATTGTGGTGATCTCGGCAGAGTGAGATTCCATGGTGGCAGTACGAATTTTTGAAGAATCAATGGTATTGGGATTATTCAGAGAAGATTGGGGAATAGTAGTGAACTCGTTGAAGTTTCAGACATGATTTCAGAAAGCAGGAACAGAATGAACGAGAGGAAGAAGAAGGGTTTCGGCAAGCAATTTGCTGGCTTTGATACCAACTTGAAAAAGATTTTTCGGGAATAAATTTTTTTTATTAAGATTGTTCTCTTTATAGAGTTTACAGCATATACAAATCCTACCAAACAGGAAATTAAATCACTGATTTTAGAGAGAAAATAATTTTAGGAAGGAAATAATTTCTCATAATTACTTTCTTCAAATACAAAGATTGATAACTAACTAATTAGGAGGAAATAATTCCTATCAATTACTTTCCTCAAATACAAAGATTGGTAACTAACTAATTAGGACAAAATAATTCCTAACAATTACTTTTCTCAAATACAAAGATTGACAACTAATATTCTAATTTATAGCGGTATAAGATTATTTCCACATTAGTTTCGATTTTCCAATAGTTGCACATCATGCATGGCACATGAATGAAATGTGGAGTTGATTTTTTTTCCACCTTTCCCTTCTTTTGGTCTCCGAGTTTGGGATTGTTCTATTGTTTAATTGCTCTTTGTTGCATCTTTTAGGAATTGGCTGCACCATCAATCAGGGATGCATTCAAAACTTGTGTGCTACAAGGAGCAAACCGAATTATCATTAGTCCATTTTTCCTCTCCCCAGGACGGCATTGGCAACAGGTGTGCCATGATTATTACACTTGGAAGCGGCTTAAACTTAGTTGATTTTGAATTTATTTTCTAGGAGTACCTCATGATTGTTAAATAGGAGTTGCTAAGCGCCTTATAAGCTGTTCTATAAAATCCTTGCTGCATTTTTCTTAGGATATTCCTGCATTAGCAGCTGAGGCATCCAGGGAGCACTCGGGCATATCTTATATTGTCACAGCACCTCTTGGTCTGCATGAGCTTATGGTGGTATAGTATTTCTTCACCTTTTTTTAAGCCTGTAGGCGCTTACTACCATTGTTGTGTGCGTACACTGGTGCACATGCACTAACTCATGCTCTCAGGTTCTTAAAAAGGTGATTCAAACATGGATATGTTCATCTGTCACAATGCTGATACAGTAGAACATTATAATAACAAGCAGTGATTGTTTTTTTTAAAAAAATGACAAGTTGACTTATTTTCACGACAAGTGCAATTAGCATCTCACTGTGGCATCAAGCTTCAGTGTTTGCATTATTAAAGTATTGAGGCATGGAAATAGACATCACCTAGAAACAATCTTTTGACAATTCTTTGTTTGGTATAGACTTTTTTGTAAGAAAACCCAACTCAACTACATGGGGTCAGCTACATGAATCTGCTTCCTCCACTCTACTCTATTCAGGACTTAGTCAACACTCGTTCTAGCCCTTCACATAGTTTGATTTAGTGGATTTATATTTTAGGAGATCTAACGCAGTTTTACGTTGGCTATCAGTTACCTAATGCAACCTCCTTCTTTACCTGGGCTTGGGACCGGTCTTGGCTGAGTTACTTTTGTAAGAAAATACTCTAATTTCTTAAAACATTTATATGGTTATTGATATTTTTCTGAGACAATGAATAGAAGGCTGATGTGGCCTCTACAATAAATGTATAAGTGATGAGTCAAGCACCCATAAAAAAGGCAAAGAGAAAAAGGAAAGGAAAACGTAATATTTTGATTTTAAAATCATTAGAATGGCTATTTTTCTGCCTATACAGAAGAATTTCTTAAACCTTGAAGAAAATTTAAAACTAGGTCCTTCATTATGTTATAATTGACAAAATTTTCATTACATAAACCAACCTAAAGCTAACATGCCCTAGACTTGCAATTTATTTGGTGGTCATAGTTGAACTGAGCTTCAATCCTGTTAGGGATTAAGAATGAAAAATGCATACACAGAAGGCCGCAGGTATCCAGAGTTAGCTTTAAAATGAATGGTCATATTTTTTGAACAGAAAAGTACCATGAAACATGTGCTTCTGAAATAACAGCAGAATTGAATTATCTGAAAATTTTAAAGTTCAAATATATAAGCGGAGGGCTGTCTATTAAATATGGATGTGTAAGCAGCCTACCAGCTATCTTAATGAACACAGTCCCTGTCAGTTAATTGTTTCAAGCAATTGATGTCATGCACTTTTATATACACCATGTTGATGCATCGAGTCAAACATTAATGATTAATATTTTAGTAACCCTCAACAATTACTGTCTAACTCATTACAGATCTGCTCCTAGTTGGTTATGTATCATGCTTTCTGTAATGTTTATCTTCTGTTCAGTGGTTGCCATGTTACACAAAGCATCATCATCCATAGTACTTGCAGCCACCCAGTCTTAATTTTATTTCCACAAGACCTATTCGGCCTTGTTTCAACATCTTCATCCATTTGCCTGATAATTCTTTTGAATTGCCACCATTTACTGTTATGTCTATTTTTGTCAGTCGACTGTTGTCACCCTGAGCCTTGTTTTTTGCCTTCATGCTTCATGCGCACTCCAATTCGCCTTATCCGAGTGGTGGTTGCATAAGCAATGCTATGCCATTTGTTCACACCTAAATCCATATTGCTAACAAACCCTATATTAAATACAAGATAATCCTTGAAGTTGGGCCTCTTGGTCATGGTGTTAAACAGCTTTATTACGCATGTCACTTCCAGTCACTTTGCATCACAGTGTGAACTGCTAGGTAGGTAACAATCGAAGAGTTGTCTTAAGGTGTGCCCATCAGTTTCATGCCTTCCCAAAAACACTGCGTCAGATGGAGAAGGCATGCTCTCAGGTTTGGGTCACATGCTCATCTTATCTGCTGCCTTGCAAACTTGTCACACCACTTTCCTGTTCTATTTCGGGTGAGCAGAAGAGAGTTATAGGAAAGAAGAAGAGGAAAAAAAGCTGAAGTTGAAATAAATGGCTGCATTTATTTGGGTCTCTATCTTTTGGCTAGCTGACGACTTAAGAAACATGAAAAATGAAACGTAGAAACGGATGTTTTATATGCCTTCATGAACTTTTTATTTAATTTGAGGTTATTTTAATGATGCAGGATGTGATGAATGACCGAATAAAGCATTGCCTGAGCCATGTGGCTGGCGATGCTGAGGAGTGTGCTGTATGTGCTGGAACGGGAAAATGCCGTTTATACTGAGAAGATGTAGTTGAAAGCCCACCATAAAAATCCCACCACACAGGCAAACGGTCACAAAGGGCCGTGTTAAGGCAAACGATAACGGGATTAAGGAGTTGCAAAGTTAAATGGTGTATCTGCGAATTAAGCGCACTCCAAAGAGATTAGAAGCATCGCTTCCCAGTTTCATTTTAACAGCTGATAGTGAACCAATTTGGTGTTCTCCGTGGTGTTAACCTCTATCATATTGAAGGTTTTTCCCTCTCTTTTTTTTCCCTTTTTTTTCTTTATTTTTTTGCCCTTTTATCCTTTTCAGTAATTTTTTCCTTTAATATATATAGAGAGAGAGTAATGGATGATAGGATCGAATCCTTTGTATATTTTCTAAGCAGGTTAAATTGTATAATTTTTTGTTTTTTGGGTTAGATTCATGATATCATCGACCATAATTTATTAGTTCCTGTAATTGCAACTCAATTGAGTACTAAATCATGATCAGTAGTCTCAAATGAGTATCATTTCTGTAATTTATCTTAAAAAAGGAAAAAAAATCTAGGAAACACCATCAAACTCTGTAATTTATCTTAAAAAAGGAAAAAAAAAATCTAGGAAACACCATCAAACTAAAAAATATCAAACTGTGTAAATCCCTGTAAAAGTACTGCTAACAATTTAATCTAATCCTCATATTGAATGCTACAAAGCCCTCTAAATTTCAAGCCTTGCAGACTCGGATCTATTTTTAGAGACTTTGTGCCTCTCGGAGCCTTGGAAACGGTTGATTACTTTATTGCTAGTTTGGCAGAAGGCGCTGCCATTTGTGCTTGAGAAAGTTTTGCTGCGATTGCCGTGCATTGCTGCATCGTATTCGATGATTATCGTACATTGCGCTTTTGTTTTTGGTATACGTGTGCATACATCGCGTGTCAATCGTTGAGAGCACTGCGGATTGTGGCTTGGACCAAGGTTTCCTTACGTGTTCGACGAGGCGGTCGCCGCATCGGCAAGGAAGCGGCGTAAGCGGAATGCCGCTTCGAGAGCCTAGCCAAGTACGCCGCTGGGAAAACATAGAGAGTCTAGCTAAGGTAGTTTTCACGTGAAAATTTTATAATTTAACTCGGTAGGATCCTAAGCAATCATTTTTTTCGTTCACAGTGACTTAGACAAGCTAATCTGCTGGTTAGTACAAATATTAGTAATAATAATGATAATAATGTAATCTTTTAAGATTAAAGTATAATTTACCATTATATAAATTTAATACAAAAATACCTTTTGTCAAGTCTATTTTAGAGATATAATTTTTTATCTTATTTATCTAATATATATATGTGTGTGTGTAGGTTGTTGGAATATCAATCGATTGTCATCTTGTTTTATCATATTGAGTTTGTTCTCAAAATACCCATTTTATCAACACATATAGAAACTACAAGTTGTTCAATTATATTTTAGATTAGTCTATCTCCTTGTAGATGAGTTTATCTATATACATAGTATATATGCATGTATGGCATATATTGTAATACCTCATATTTAGTCTCATATTGGATGAGAAAAAAATATGTTGTGTGTTTATAACTCAAGTCCACTTGTTACCCATTAATTTTACTTGAGTTTTTAGACCTATAGTTTCGGCCCGCTAATGAGGTTAATTGGGATAGCACATGGACTTCAGAGCCGATCCGAATGTGCGAAAATTGGTGGCCGAGCAATAGTGTGGAGTCTCGCCATGTGGGCTTCAAAGCCGATATGAGTGTGCAAAAATTGGTGGCTGAGCAATAGTGTGGAGTCTCGCCATGGCATGGAACCACCCTCAAATTGATGGATAGTAGAAGCTCTATTAATATTTTGTATTTTGATGCTTTTTTTAGTATGAAGTTGCAAATGAAAGATTTTTGAACCATGGACTCTACCCTAGTAGGGTTCACTGGTGATACCATCACTCCCGAAGGAGTCATCACATTGGTGGTTCGAACAGGTACTTGGCCCAATATAGCAACTGTTCATGCAAGCTTTCTGGTATCCTGTAAACATGATCTATTCCAATTAGATCCTTGATCGGTTTCTTTGTGTGTGACCCATTGGGTTCCATATCTATCTAGTAGCAGGTGTTGGTGCAAGTTGACCAATCATAATTAGAACTTTTTGTGCTGGTCTTTTTTCTTTTAAATGTGGTTATGATAACAATCTTGTACAACTTCATGCGTGCTTCCATGACTCTTGCAGTGCTGGATTTTGTGAACATGGAAGTCATTGACATCGCTCAACCACAACAGGTTGCTGCTATTGCCAAACGTGCTATTACGGAAAAAAAAATCACCATAATAGCTATATTTATTACGGCGATATTTATTTTCATCGTAATAAGGTAAGATTTTATTTTAATTTTTTTTATTTATTACAATGATATTTAAATTTTGCTATAATAGGGTGGATCCGTGATACGTAGAGGGGGTACTGGGCCGTGCCCGGTATGGCTCATTAAAAAATTTTGGTGGCCAGGCACGGCCAATGGTGGGCCGTACATGGATATAATTTTTTTACAAAATTGTTGGTTCATCTTTTTTTTTTTTTAAAAATAATCGTGCCAGGCCCGACCTCTGTGGGCCATGCATGGGCAATTTTTTTACAAAATTATTAGCTTAGACTTTTTATTTTTTTAAAAATAATTTCTATATTATGATTTTTTAGAAAAAAAAACTTGTTGGCCCAGTCTCAGCCAAATGACAAAGGATTGGGTCGATACCTTTCAACGGTAGATATCTTATTGTTTCTTTTTTTTTTTTTCTTTAGATGAAGTTACCGAGATCGCCTTGACCATCCAGAGACCCTCGGTGCTCGAATACACGATGAGATACTCGCAGTTGCTGCAAATAAAATAATTAAGTTTTAGTGCTTCTTTGTTATTTTCTTAAATAATATAATTTTTTAAGCAAAAGTTATACAAAGACTGTTTTTAACTTTTTATACGTTTAGTTGCATAAAAAATAGTTTTTTATATGTAATTAGAGGTGATCATGCATGAAAAAAATGCAAATTTGATTCTCCTATCTTTAGAATGAAGATAAAATTATCAATATAAAAAATTATAATTCTATTAAAATTTAAATTTTTTAAATTCATGATTTGAAAAATTTATAAAATAATATTACATTATGGAATGTTAATGTACAATAATAGCCCATAGTTTCAGAAACAGCACCAAATAACAAAGTACTAAATTTTTATTATGTACTTATCTTATTAATATTATATATATTATAATTCATTCTTGCAAATAAACAAAAGGCATGGAGTTGATATTATCATTTTAGTCAAAATAATAGCAATGATAAACTTAAAAAAAATATTTTTCACATATAATAATTAAAATTTTATTTATGAAACGATCTTCATTCTGTATATGATGAAGATCAAATAAAAAATCTAAATGTATTAGCTTCGTGGAAGAGTGTTAAAAATCAATATCATGTTATGTCTGCCATTGCACGAGATATTTTAGCTGTGTCGATGTTCATAATAGTATCAAAATTCGCTTTCAGTGTAGGTTGATGTGTTCTAGATGAAAAGAGAAGTATATGACTGGCGAGACGGTTGAGATGCTTTTCTACTTCAAAGATTGGTTGGATGCAGAGATGAAACTTCAAGATAAAAGTGGATATGACTTAACCAGCGAAGATGATGATGACATAAATACCACTAATGAATGAGTCATCTCTATTTTTATAATTATATATTTTTATTTTTTTAATTATTAAAGTGAGTCATCTCTATTTTTTTCTCTTTTCTTATTGTATTTGAAAGTCAGGCCTAGCCCCCCTTCCTTCATGTACCATTTTGATTTTAAATTAATAAATTGATAGGAGTTTATGCCAAACCCCCCATCATTAATGTGGCTTAATATTAATAAATTCCTTTATTTTTAATAATTTTTTAATTTATTAAAAAATATTTTTTTATCGCACCGAGCCGACGGGCCGAATTTTTTGAGCTGGCACGACACTGCTTAACGGGCCATGCCATGCACGGCCCGGTGCCCAACTCTAGTGATATGGCTCGATGATAGGAAGCTTGACTTGAGAAGAGATCACCTCTTGCATAATCTCCTCAGTGAAGGATATGCCATATTCCACCTTTAGTTGAAAAGAAAAAATATGTTTGACAGCGTCTAGCTCTTGACGCCACTCCTGGCACATCTATCTTAAAACCTTAAAACCCAAAATCTAACACCCTAAACCTTAAAACCTAAACCCTAAAATCCTAAATCCTAAACCTTAAACCTCAAATCCTAAATAAAAAATCCTAAAACCCTAAAGATTTAAATTATAAAACCCTAAACCTTAAACCCTATACCATAAAAGCCTTAAAATCCCTAAACCATAAACCTAAGATCCACGTGATTACTTTTAGATCGAGTTGAAATCAAATATGACTTGAATCTAACCAAAATGTTTGGGTTTAAATAAAATAGTAGAGCCTCTTGAGGAGCTTGTAAAGTTCGCCCTGCACCGCGAACTCCAAGACCAAGACAATGCGGGTGTAGTCGTGGAACCAGGCAAAGAGCCGAAGGACGTTGGGGTGGTTGAGACAGTCAAGATTTGATCCTGCAATCACTTTCCGAGTCATTCTCTCAGTTTGTTGTGAATTATCATATGAACAAACTGAATATCTCCTTGCCGAGCTATTAAACATGTTGAAGATAGCTAAACCCACATCAAGAAGAAAAAGGGTCCAATCCTTCCCTGTAATAAGATGAAGTAAATCTAAATCTCTTCACACTATGGGAGCCAAAAGCTACCAACATTAGCATTTGTCCTAACAGATGAACACTTGTTATTAGGATTTGTGTTTAAGAAAATATTTAGGAGTTTTTATGTGAATTAAAGAAAAGAGATCATTCACCAAATAAAAAGCACTTTGGTCAGCATAGCAAACAGTACCCGATGCCCAATGCAGCAGGCCTTTTCGACCGTTTGGCCAAGGCAAATTACTTCACCAAATTGAGCCTCACTTGACCCAATTGGAGCCTTAATCTCGATACGAGGACCTTGCATTATAAGGTGGGTACACATTTAGTTCCACATTCCACTTCATATAAACAAAAAAATGAATGGTTGTATAATATGTATTTTAATGTAAAAAAATTATGATCAATAAGATGAATTTTTAATTTAAATACTTTTTCTTATATTTTAGTATGGCACTATAATAAAACCTTCTATTTTTGTATCTATATTGTTGCTACCAAATTACTTGTGATGAGCGTTGGATTAACTGAGGTCTCCATGAGCCTTTAGGAACACGAAGAGGTCGCCTTCTTCCTCTGAAAGCCTGCAAAAAAAAAATCCCAGGCCGGTAGCTCCGGGGGGACCCTCCGATGCTCAAGTCAGTGGTTTGTAGAACAGGAGTTTTGTAATCAAGTAACGTTTTAGAGAGAGAGAGATCTTCCCTTCATACGGAGCTGGATACATGACATGATTGGTGAAGGAACAGGACATGACAAAGCTTGGGTGCCCAGTGGCACATCCAAGGTTCATTAGACGTCCCTCAGCAAGGACAATAACTCCCTGTTTGGTCTCAGGGAAGACCCAGCGATCGGTCTGGGGCTTGATGGTAATGCGCTTAACTCCCGAGTAGGTCTCCAGCCCATGCATGTCAATCTTATTGTCGAAGTGACCAATGTTGTACACAATGGCATTGTTCTTCATCTTTCTCATGTAGCCCACCATGATAATGTCCTTGTTTCCTGTGGTGGTCACAAGGATATCAGCCTCAGAGACAACATCCTCCAAGGTGAGGATAGAGATACCCTCCATCAAGGCCTAGAGGGCATAGATGGGATCGATCTCGGCGACGATCACATGGGCTCCGGCCTGCTTGAGGGCAGCAGCACAACGCTTTTCAACATCGCCATAGCCACAGACAACTGCGACCTTGCCGGCAGTCATCACATCGATGGCCCTCATGAGGTCATCAGGGAGAGAGTGGCAGCATCCATAAAGGTTATCGAACTTGCTCTTAGTGACGGAGTCATTGACATTGATGGCGGGGAAGGGGAGGGTGCCATTGGCCTGCATCTCATACAGCCTCTTGACCTCGGTGGTCGTCTCCTCGGAGACGCCGACGAGCCTCTCCTTCCTCTTGGTGTACTTCTTCGGATCCTCCTTGAGGCTGTCCCTGATGAGACCGAACACGATCTGGAACCCGGCATTGTCGGCGGAGGTCGGGTCGAGTATCTTGCCGGTCTTCTCGTACTCCTCCTCGGCCTTGACCCCCTCATGGGTGAGGAGGGTGGCGTCGCCGCCGTCGTCGACGATGAGGTCTGGGCCGCCGGTGGGGTCCCAGTCAAGGCAGTGCTCGGTGCACCACCAGTACTCCTGGAGGGTCTCGCCCTTCCAGGCGAAGACGGCGGCAGAGTCGCGGGCGATGGCGACGGCGGTGTGGTCCTGAGTGGAGAAGATGTTGCAGGAGCATCAGCGGACCTCGACACCGAGGGCGGCGAGGGTCTTGATGAGGACGGCAATCTGGATGGTCATGTGGAGGGAGCCAGAGATGTGAGCGCCCTTCAAGGGCTAGGAGGGGCCGAATTTGGAGTGGCAGGCCATGAGGCCCGGCATCTCAACCTCGGCGAGATCGATCTCAAGGCGGTCGAAGTCGGCCTGGGAGAGGTCCTTGACCCTGTACTTGCACCCGGAGGAGGTCTCTTTTTTTAGGAGAGCCATGGCCTCCCCTTTATAAATTTTGTACAGATCCCGCATCCACATGGAGAAAGTCTGGGTTGATTCCCCAGTGTTGAGGGTCGGTGCCGATTTACAGGAGAATTCCTTGGTTTATCGGGAGGGAAGTAGGGGCGTTGCAACCGAGTCGGGTGGCCCAGGTTTCCGAAGATCGCGGTTAGTTCCAGAACAAACTGCCTCTCATGGGCTTATTAACTGACCCATCAGATGCCCCCCACACTTTTTGAGCTTAGTTAATGCATGATATACATGCTCAAGAAGTGTAGAATTTTAGGCAGTTTTGAGATTAAGTTATCCGTCACTCAAAAGTATCATATGCTAAGTTTTTTTTTTTTTTTTTTTTTTTTTGGGGGGGGGGGGGTGGTGTTTATCAACTGTAAGTTGGGGAGTTGGCTTCTCCCAACTATGAGTTGTCTTGGGGCTTCTTGACTCGACACGAAGTCGGGCTTTCGATGCCGACGCTGAGTCGGGTTAAGTGCCGACGCTGAGTCGGGCTTCCGTTGCCAACACTGAGTCAGGTTTCCATTGCCAATGCTGAGTCGGGCTTCCAGTGCTGACGTTGAGTCGAGCTAAGTGCCGACGCGAAGTCGGGCTTCCGATGTCGATGTTGAGTCAGGCTTCCAGTACCGACACTGAGTCGGGTTTTCGTTGCCGATGCTGAGTCGAGCTTCCAATGCCGACGTTGAGTCGAGCTAAGTGCCGACGCAGAGTCGGCTTTCGATGCCGATGCTGAGTCAGGTTAAGTGCCGACACGGAGTTGATCTTCAAGTGCTGACATGAAGTCAGGCTTCTGATGCCGAGGGAAGACTCGGGCTTGGAGTGTCGACGCGGAGTCGGCTTCCGGTGCCGAGGGGACTCGGGCTTGGAGTGTCGATGCGGAGTCGGGCTCCGGTGCCAAGAGGACTCGGGCTTGGAGTGCCGACGCGGAGTCGGGCTTCTGGTGCTGAGGGGAGACTCGGGCTTTGAGTGCCAATGTGAAGCCAGGCTTCTGGTGCCGAGGGGAGACTCTGGTTGGAGTGCCGATGCGGAGTCGGGCTTCTGGTGCCGAGGGACAATGGCTTGGAGTGTCGACGCGGAGTCGGGCTTCCGATGCCGAGGGGACTTGGGCTTGGAGTGTCGATGCGGAGTCGGGCTTCTGGTGCCGAGGGGAGACTCGGGCTTGGAGTGCCGATGCGGAGTTGGGCTTTGGTGCCGAGGGGAGACTCGGGCTTGGAGTGCCGACGCGGAGCCGGGCTTCTAGTGCCGAGGGAGACTCGGGCTTGGAGTGCCGACACGGAGTCGGGATTCTGGTACCGAGGGGAGACTCGGGCTTGGAGTGCCGATGCGGAGTCGGGCTTCTGGTGCCGAGGGAGACTCGGGCTTGGAGTAACGACGTGGAATCAGGCTTCTGGTGCCGAGGGGACTCGGGCTTGGAGTGTTGACGCAGATTCAGGCTTCCGTGCCGAGGGGACTCGGGCTTGGAGTGCCGATGCGAGTCGGGCTTTCGTGCCGAGGGGACTCGGGCTTGGAGTGCTGACGCGGAGTCGGGCTTCCGATGCTAAAGGGACTCGGGCTTAGAGTGCCGATGCGGAGTCGGGCTTCTGGTGCCGAGGGGAGACTCGGGCTTGGAGTGCCGACGCGGAGTCAGGCTTCTGGTGCTGAGGGAGACTCGGGCTTGGAGTGCCGACACGGAGTCGGGCTTCTGGTGCTGAGGGGAGACTCGGGCTTAGAGTGCCGATGCGGAGTCAGGCTTCTGGTGCCGAGGGAGACTCGGGCTTGGAGTGCCGACATGGAGTCGGGCTTTTGGCGCCGAGGGAGACTCGGGCTTGGAGTGCCGATGCGGAGTCGGGCTTCTGGTACCGAGGGGAGACTCGGGCTTTGGAGTGCCGACGCGGAGTCGGGCTTCCGATGCCGAGGGGACTCGAGCTTGGAGTGCCGACGCGGAGTCAGGCTTCCGGTGCCGTGGGGAGACTCGGGCTTGGAGTGCCGACGCAGAGTCGGGCTTCTGGTGCCGAGGGGACTCGGGCTTGGAGTGCCAACGCGGAGTTGGGCTTCTGGTGCCGAGGGAGACTCGGGCTTGGAGTGCTGACGTGGAGTCGGGCTTCTAGTGCCGAGGGGACTCGGGCTTGAAGTGCCGACGCAGAGTCGGGGTTCTGGTGCCAAGGGGACTCGGGCTTGGAGTGCCAACGCGGAGTTGGGCTTCTGGTGCCGAGGGAGACTCGGGCTTGGAGTGCCGACGCGGAGTCGAGCTTCTGGTGCCGAAGGACTCGGGCTTGGAGTGTCGACGCGGAGTCAGGCTTCTGGTGCTGAGGGGAGACTTGGGCTTGGAGTGCCGATGCGGAGCCGGTCTTTATGCTGACGCGGAGCCGGTCTTTGATGCCGATGTGGAGCCGGTCTTTGGTGCCGATGCGGAGCCGGTCTTTGATGCCGACGCGGAGCCGGTCTTTGATGCCGATGCGGAGCCAGTCTTTGGTGCCGACGCGGAGCCGGTCTTTGATACCGATGCGGAGCCGGTCTTTAGTGCCGATGCGAAGCCCGTCTTTGATGCCGACGCGGAGCCGGTCTTTGATGCCGACGCGGAGCCGGTCTTTGATGCCAACGTGGAGCGGGTCTTTGATACCGACGCGGAGCCGATCTTTGATATCGATACGGAGCCGGTCTTCCCTACATGACATTTTAAGTATCAATAAAAGAAATAGTCAAGTGCAGTGTGGTTAGCTCTTGCGGCACCCCTGTTTTCCTTCTGCGAACTTGAGTACTTCCGCTCGCTGGTAGTCTGTCCCCCAGGGAATCAAGTTGGTTAGAGTGGAGGTACCGCTGTCCTTACTTGGGCCTTCCTCTGCATCGCTGTCCATAGGAGAGAAGGCTGCTTAGGTGGCGAGCGATCCACCATTTCGATAAAAAGGGGATGAGATCTGCAAACCAGCATTGCTGACCCCCCTACCTGGCGCGCCAATCTGTTGCTGCCAAATCATTTGTGATGAGCGTTGGATTAACTAAGGTCTCCATGGGCCTTCAGGAACATGAAGAGGTCGCCTTCTTCCTCTGAAAGCCTGCAAAAAAAAATCCCGGGCCGGTAGCTCCGGCGAGGACCCTCCGACGCTCAAGTCAGTGATCTGTAGAACATGAGTTTTGTAATCAAGTAACGTTTCAGAGAGAGAGAGAGATCTTCCTTTCATGCGGAGCTGGATACAGGACATGATTGGTGAAGGAACATGACATGACAAAGCTTGGGTGCCCAGTGGCACATCCAAGGTTCATTAGACGTCCCTCAGCAAGGACAATAACTCCATGTTTGGTCTCAGGGAAAACCCAACGATCGGTCTGGGCTTGATGGTAATGCGCTTAACTCCCGGGTAGGTCTCCAGCCCATGCATGTCGATCTTATTGTCGAAGTGACCAATGTTGTACACAATGGCATTGTTCTTCATCTTTCTCATGTAGCCCACCATGATAATGTCCTTGTTTCCCGTGGTGGTCACAAGGATATCAGCCTCAGAGACAACATCCTCCAAGGTGAGGACAGGGATACCCTCCATCAAGGCCTGGAGGGCATAGATGGGATCGATCTCGGCGACGATCACACGGGCTCCGGCCTGCTTGAGGGCAGCAGCACAACCCTTTCCAACATTGCCATAGCCACAGACAACTGCGACCTTGCCGGCAGTCATCACGTCGGTGGCCCTCATGAGGTCATCAGGGAGAGAGTGGCAGCATCCATAAAGGTTATCGAACTTGCTCTTAGTGACCGAGTCATTAACATTGATGGCGGGGAAGGGGAGGGTGCCATTGGCCTGCATCTGATACAGCCTCTTGACCTCGGTGGTCGTCTCCTCGGAGACGCGATGAGCCTCTCCTTCCTCTTGGTGTACTTCTTCGGATCCTCCTTGAGGCTATCCCTGATGAGACCGAACACGATCTGGAACCCGGCATTGCCGGCGGAGGCCGGGTCGAGTATCTTGCCGGTCTTCTCTTACTCCTCCTCGGCCTTGACCCCCTCGTGGGTGAGGAGGTGGCGTCGCCACCGTCGTCGACGATGAGGTCTGGGCCGCCGGTGGGGTCCCAGTCAAGGCAGCGCTCGGTGCACCACCAGTACTCCTGGAGGGTCTCGCCCATCCAGGCGAAGACGACGGCGAAGTCGCGGGTGATGGCGACGGCGGCATGGTCCTGAGTGGAGAAGATGTTGCAGGAGCATCAGCGGACCTCGACACCGAGGGCGGCGAGGGTCTTGATGAGGACGGCAGTCTGGATGGTCATGTGGAGGGAGCCAGAGAGGTGAGCGCCCTTCAAGGACTGGGAGGGGCCGAATTCGGAGCGGCAGGCCATGAGGCCCGGCATCTCGACCTCGGCGAGATCGATCTCGAGGCGGCCGAAGTCGGCCTGGGAGAGGTCCTTGACCCTATACTTGCGCCCGGAGGAGGTCTCTTTTTTTTTAGGAGAGCCATGGCCTCCCCCTTTATAAATTTTGTACGGATCCCGTGTCCACATGGAGAAAGTCTGGGTTGATTCCCCAGCATTGAGGGTCGGTGCCGATTTACAGGGGAATTCTCTGGTTTATCAGGAGGGAAGTAGGGGCGTTGCAACCGAGTCATGTGGCCTAGGTTCCCGAAGATCGCGGTCAGTTTCAGAACAAACTGCCGCTCATGGGTTTATTAACTGGCCCCATCATATATGAGCACTTATTATAAACCATATAGATTTATGATTTTCATTTTTAGTATTGTGAATCACGATCAATAGCATGGATCTTCAATTTGAATGTCATGTCATTAGTTTAGGAGTTAAAATAAGTAAAGAGTCTCATCTCTCAAAATGAGCTAGGCATATATATATACATGTGTGCACCTACCTATCTATTTATCTCTCCTTACTATTTATATATACCAAAGAAACTAGGTGGCTCTATTCATTTAGTTCTTATAGCTTTTTTTTTTTTTTTTTTCTCTTCCTCTCTCACATATGTTCCAATACGATAATTTTAAGCTTGTTTAAAGCTTTATAGGTAACCCTTCTTTTATGTGTTATATAAATCCAAGATTCATGAGTATATTGTATCGAATCTTCCTGAAAATATATTCTCATGCCCTATAATCTTTTATGCCTATGTTTTTGGCCCAATTTTTTTTGTGTTTAAAAGTATTAAATTCTATAATTAATTTCTTTTTCTTTTTGTTTGAAGTAAGAGCTTTGTTACTTCATTTTGCATGATCTAAACTTTGGTGAGGTCATGCCTTTTCCTTCTTAATCCATCTTTATAGTTAACTGTTTGTTTGTGTTATTTCATACAAATATCCATTCTTTTAAATATCTATTTTGAATTACAAGTTATGAGGTGTTTGATTGCTAAAATAAAATTCTAACAAATTAGTGATGAAAACAGAAATTACTTCTTCTTGCTCAATTACATATTTTTTGGGTCTTGATGGATAGTTTCTTCGCGAATTATGCTTCAACAAAAAAATTTTATATGATTTTTCCAATAAGTAGTTCATGATAAATATATAATGGATAGATAAGTGTAATAAGATAAATATATACAGTAAATAATAATATGTATAATGAAAATATAAGTATATATAGTTGATAGATAAGTATGAAGCTAATAAGATAAGTATGTATAATGAGTAGATGAGTTTAGCTTGAGTTGAGTATGTACTGATTAAAGAATTATATAACTAGTCAATAAAGACTAAAAGTATAATTCTATTTATTTGAGGATGATTTATCAAAAAAATTTATATTTTTTAATCATCATCATCAAGGCATGTGCCTTAGTTGAATTGAAAGTTAGGATGATATTTTCTTTATCATTTTAGTTATATTCAAATATATATTATTCTAATTATTAATCATAATAATTATTATTATTATTATTATTTATTACAAAGTATTATTTTGCTATGAGACATAAAGGTGCGTAGCGGCAGAGGTAACATGTCTTATTATATTTTATAATATTTCATTTATTTATTTATTTCATCCATTTATTTCTTAGACTTGTGGCCAGGGCATTTGTAGCTGTTTTGGTTTCTTTCTTTCTACTAAATTGTTTCGTAGACTATTAGATGATCCAAATTTGAGATGATCAGATTAATTAAGTAAATTTTAAAATAAAATTATCAAGACAAAATTGTCTCTCACCACTATATTTCACGGTGGAATTTCTTATTTCTTTGTGAAAATAGTTTGGTCTCCACGCCACAAATCTTGAGCACATCGAAATTTTAATTTTTATAAAAAAATAAGAAGGTATACTGTGTTGTTAATACTTATATGATATGACTGCATGTGTAAACGCCATTATCCTCCTTTCCGTTTGAATGCATCTACACATATTTCTAGGTGAAAAAAGTGGACAAGTTGAGGATAAGCGAAAAAAAAAAAACATAATTAACACTTTGAACTTTAAAAAATTATAAAAATAATTTTAAATTTTTTATTTTGTATCACCTTGATTTCTATCATTAAATAAAAAAGATGATGTTTATTTTTATCCTATATGATAGCATACGTAGCAGCACATATGGCATTCAAGCGACAAAAATAAATTTAAAATTCATAATTAACTCATTAATTTATTATTTATTAATTTAAAAAAATAAAACAAATAAAATATTTTTTTCTACTAGTTTGTTTTAATTTATGAGTGTTTACTATTATTTTTATTATTTTTAAATTTTTTAAATTATTAAATAATGAGTTAACGGGTTAGCTATGGATTTTAAATTTATTTTTATCACTTGAATGTCACATGTACAGTTACGAATGCTGTTATATAGCATAAAATAAATGACATTTTTTTATTTAATGATAAGAATTAAAATAATATAAAATATAATAAAATTATTTTTAATTTTTTTTAAATTTAAGAACTAAAATGATATAATTTTTTAAATATAAAAGTTAATTATGTAGCTTAATCAAAAAAAAATCTATTCGGGCTAAGGCTAGGAGAGGATGGCTGGTTTACCAGCGGCATCAAGCGTGACCATCTCGGCCTTGAAGGTAAGTTTTATTTTTTATATTTTTTAAATTATTAAATAATAAGTTAACGGGTTAGCTATGAATTTTAAATTTATTTTTATCACTTGAATGTCACATGTACAGCTACGAATGCTGCCATATAGCATAAAAATGAATGATATTTTTTTATTTAACGATAAGAATTAAAATATAATAAAATTATTTTTAAAATTTTTTAAAATTTAAGAACTAAATGATATAATTTTTTAAATATAAAAGTTAATTATATAGCTTAATAAAAAAAATCTATTCAGGCTAAGGCTCGGAGAGGATGGCTGGTTTACCAGCGGCATCAAGCCTGACCATCTCGGCCTTGAAGGTAAGTTTTATTTTTTATATTTTTTAAATTATTAAATAATAAATTAATGGGTTAGTTATAAATTTTAATTTTATTTTTATGCTGTCATATAGCATAAAAAATAAATGACATTTTTTTATTTAACGATAAGAATTAAAATAATATAAAATATAATTAAAATTTTATTAAAATTTTTTTAAAATTTTTTAAAATTTAAGAACTAAAATGATATTTTTTAAGTATAAAAGTTAATTATGTAGCTTAATCAAAAAAAAAATCTATTCAGGCTAAGGCTCGGAGAGGATGGCTGGTTTACCAGCGGCATCAAGCGTGACCATCTCGGCCTTGAAGGTAAATTTTATTTTTTTATATTTTTTAAATTATTAAATAATAAGTTAACGGATTAGCTATGAATTTTAAATTTATTTTTATCATTTGGATGTCACATGTACAGCTACGTATGCTGTCATATAGCATAAAAATAAATGACATTTTTTTATTTAACGATAAGAATTAAAATAATATAAAATATAATAAATTATTTTTAAAATTTTTTAAAATTTAAGAACTAAAATGATATAATTTTTAAGTATAAAAGTTAATTATATAGCTTAATCAAAAAAAAAAATCTATTCAGGCTAAGGCTCGGAGAGGATGGCTGGTTTACCAGCGGCATCAAGCCTGACCATCGGGAAATTCTATTGGCGCCCCAAAGATTACTCTCCACACCCATACTTACTTAAATTAGAATACCTAAAATATCCTAAGATGTAATTACTTTTCTACCCTGCTTATTTCTATCTACACCCACCTGATCAAAACCCCTAATAACATTTCAAACTTCTCTCCCAGGCACAGCCATCTCCCTTCCTCCCTCCCTCTCTCAACGATTGTCTCTGAAATCAGGGTCTAGACAAGGTTTGTAGCTCTCATTTCAACAATGGAGAAGCAACTAGTAATCTGGGAAGGCGACGGTGACGATAAGGTTCGTTTTTAAAAAATGAATCGTCTTTTTTTTTTTTCCCGGATCGCGTTCCGTTCGGCCTACCAGGGCCGAACGGAATAGATTTGTTCAGCCATCCCTGGCCGAACAGAAACAATATGTTCGGCTTAACCTGGCCGAACAGATGCATTCTGTTCGGCTAGGTTATGCCGAACATAATGATTCGTTCAGCCAGTGTGGCCGAACGAAAGCATTCTGTTCGGCCTGGGATGGCCGAACAAATCTATTCCGTTCGGCCATACTTAGCCGAACGAAACCATTATGTTCCAAATATAAATTTAACATAATATTTTATCCTTGTAGGATGATGCGTCAACCGAATCAAGCAAAATTGGCTCAGATTGTGTTATGGATTACACAAATGAATTTACAACTTACGAAGTATGATAATTTTGATTGCAATTGTTGCTGACTTGTTTTAATTGTATACTATACTTGCTAAATTATACTATTTATTGTGTAGATATTCAAGAGTAGAGAAGAATTGTGTAGTTGGTGTCGGGAAGCTGGGAGGAGGAACGGATTAGTTATTGTAATTAAAACATCTGATTCGGGAAGCAATGTTAGGAAACCAAGAATCAAGTTAGGTTGCGAAAGGAGCGGTAAGCACAAATGCACAAGCGGAAAGGAAAAGGAAAAGGGATCAAAGAAGAGGGCTAGTGGTACAAAGAAGTGTGGATGCCCATTTTTATTAAGAGGAAGGAAATTGGACACTGCGGATGATTGGATTTTGGAGGTTATTTGTGGAGTGCACAATCATCCGTCTGCGAAGCATTTCGAGGGACACTCATATGCTGGAAGATTATCTAGGGAGGAGACTTCATTGTTAGTGGATATGTCGAAAACTTTGGTTCGGCCAAAGGATATATTGTCCACATTGAAGCAAAGAGATGCCCACAATGTTACGACAATGAAGACGATCTACAATGCACGCCAGAGGTGTAAGGTTTTAGAGAAAGCAGGGAGATCACAGATGCAACATCTTCTTGGTAAATTAGCCGATGCTAAATATATTGAGTGGCATAGGAGTTGCGGTAGTACTGACGTGGTGCGTGACTTGTTTTGGGCACACCCTGGATGTATAGATTTGTTACGTGCATTTCCTCGTGTATTGATTATGGATTGCACATACAAGACGAATAGATATCGTCTTCCTCTGTTAGAGATTGTGGGGGTGACATCAACTAATCTCACATTTTCTGTTGCTTTTGCATACATGGACTCTGAGCGGGAAAATAACTATACATGGGCATTAGATAGATTGCGCAGTGTCATGGATGCTGATGTTTTGCCTGAGGTGATAATCACAGATAGAGATTTGGCTCTATTGAATGCAATTAAGAGGGTATTTCCTACATCTTCACATATGTTATGTAGATGGCATATTAGTAGGAATGTTCTGGCTCAATGCAAAAGATTATTTGAAACAAAGGAGAAATGGGATATGTTTATAATGAGTTGGAATATACTGGTCCTGTCAGCCACAGAAGATGACTATAATGTTCGTTGGAGTGCACTTCAGAGAGATTTCAGTTCGTATCCAGATTTACATTGATGAATTATAAGACTAAATTGACCAAGAATGACAAGCTAATAAGTGCAATTGCCAAAATTCATTAGTGTTATGTGCAAGTGGGTTAATAAGTTTACTGTTAACGACCTGGGAACTCCCATGCCTCCCATGCCGGACAACCCGCCGGAGAGGGAGCTCCGGGCGGGAATGCCGCCGGCATTCACAAAAAAAAAAAAAAACCTTAACGGGGAAGGGACCCGGCGGGCCGCCGGCTCCCTTCCTCGTTCTCATGCCGGACCGCCGGCATGGGAGCTCACATGCTTCCCATGCCGGACAACCCGCCGGAGAGGGAGCTCCGGGCGGGAATGCCGCCGGCACTCACAAAAAAAAAAAAAAATGCTTAACGGGGAAGGGAGCCGGCGGGCCGCCGGCTCCCTTCCTCGTTCTCATGCCGGACCGCCACCGGCATGGGAGCTCCCATGCCGGACAACCCGCCGGACAACCCGCCGGAGAGGGAGCGCCGGGCGGGAATGCCGCCGGCACTCACAAAAAAAAAAAAAAAAAAACCTTAACGAGGAAGGGAGCCGGCGGGCCGCCGGCTCCCTTCCTCGTTCTCATGCCGGACCGCCGCCGGCATGGGAGCTCCCATGCCGGACAACCCGCCGGAGAGGGAGCTTCGGACCGCCGGCATGGGAGGTAAGTAAAAAAAAAAAAAATGTGACTCACCTGGCCGGAGAACCGCCGGGGGGAGGAGGTGCTCCGCCGGGAGGGGAGGAGGAGCTCCGCCGGGAGAGGAGGAGAGGATCGGGGGGGGTGGGGTGTGCTAAGAAATTGTGAGGGGTGAAAATGGGGTGGGGGTAATTTAGGGATTAAAAAAAATGGGTGGGTGTAGTGAGTTAAGTTGTGGGTGTAGTTAGCAAATTTTTTTTTTTTTTTAAATGCGGGTGCTGAGAGGATTTTTGTGGGCGCCAATAGAAGCTCCCCCATCGGAGGATTTTTCTTTTTTCTTTTTTTTTTCTGGGAAAAGACTTTGTGCGTAGGAGGCGGTGCACAAAGTTTTTTTTTTTTCCTCTCTCCTTCTAAAACGCGGTAGTCACGCATCTCAAATTCAAAAAGAGAAGAGGCAAAAAAAGTAAAATCGAACAATCGATCTGTAACAAGAAATCGTGTCTCTTGGCAAAGGGTGTTGAATCGGGACGAAAGTCTCGTGAAATGGAACCATATAAGGATTCATCACTAGAATAGCAAAATAAGGATTCATTCTGCCACGGATTTGAGATCAATTTCTTGCTGTTTTCCTTTTCGTACTGGCATGGAATTTCCCTGTAATCCTCCTCCTGCTTTCTTCCTAGAAAAGGGACGATATCAATATCCGTGGGAGTTCACGGACCGGAAGCAAAATTTATGCCTTTCTTTTCCGGACTTCATCGCCAAGGCACACATTGATTACGAAATCATGCTACTTAACCATCAAATCCATATAAATAATATATATATATATATATATATATATATATATATGTTGGGGGTAAAATCGTCATTACATTAATATCCGTGCGAGACGGCTAAGGCTAACCTCCTCCCTCCGTCTCCCTCGGCTTCCATAGCTCGGCCCTTCCGGGCTTCCGTAGCTCGGCCCTTCCGGGCTTCCGTAGCTCGATCCTTCCGGGCTTCCATAGCCCGGCCCTTCCGGGTTTCCATAGCTCGGCCCTTCCGAGCCTCCGTAACTCGGCTTCATCGAGCGATCCAACACCTACCTCCACGGAACCTGACGAGGGAGAGCCCAGGCCTACCAGAATGGCATCCTAGACAAGGAATCATATCGCGACGTGGCCTAAAACCTATCATAACCGCCCCAGGCCTACTCAACCAGATCTCGAGACATCAAGGAGCTCTCCCAGCCGTCGATCCCTCAACAAACGGGATATGGATTCTAACGGCCCCACAACGGCCTGATTCTGTCCGCCTCTATATCGTAACAACCTTTGAACCTTCCAGAAGACGCTCAAGACTCAGGTGACAGTCTATAAATACCAGACTCACAGATTCTCTCAGGTACGCAGGCGCCTCTCTCTATACACACATCTTCTTACACGGGCACCCCCACTGCTCTCTCTCTCTCCGGTAGCTCATCGGTGCTCCTGCCCTCTGGAGCTTCCGATTGGCCGCCCCTGGAGAGGCTTCCCGGAGAGATCCACCTCCCCATTGTCTGGTTGATCGCCGATTTCTTCTCCACTGACTTGAGCATCGGAGGGTCTTCCGCGGAGGACCACCCCCAGCGTCCCCCCGCGTGTGGACTTCTTGTGCAGGTCCGCCCCCCTCTTCCTGGAGATCGACCGCGCCCGAGTCGGAGGACGGATCCCGGCGGCAACAGATTGGCGCTAGAGGAAGGGCCTCAAGTCCCATTAAAACTTGAAGAAAGGAGACAAGGATCTAAATCCGGAGAAGAACCTCTTTAATGGCCAACCGGAGGAGAGCAACCTCTGAAGCCCAAGATCAGGTCGCTTCCCAGAGGCCTGATCCGACTGGCGCTACAGCGCCGCAACCGCCACCAGTCGAAACCCCGTCACCGCCTGCCATCCCGGTGACCCAGGACCAGTTTGCTACGCTGGTCCAACAGGTCCAGGCCCTTACCCACCTGGTTCAAGAGCGCCTTGCAGCTCCTCCTGCTTCGCATCCTCAGAAGGAGGCGGCGATTCCTTCTTCACCGGCGACCTCCTCCTCTGATCCGCACGAATCAGCGGATCCCCCACATCGGCCCAGGGGGGACAAACCAGTCCCGCGAGCCGGTTATGATAGAGATCCTCAGATCTCGGCGAGCCCGCTCCCTCTCCCCGCGACATCTCACCATGATTCACGCCATCCTTGCGATTCTCACGCCCAGCTCCTCCTCTAACCGGTGAAGAGGAGATCCGCCGTCAGATCCAGGAGATGCGTCAGGAGCTGGACGCCGCCAAGCAGACCCATCTGCCCCAGCCCAAGGCGGAGCAGGGCATCCCTTTCTCTAAGGGAATCATGGAGGAAGTGATTCCCTCCCATGTCAAACTGCCAGCCGTCGAACCCTATCACGGCTCCACCGACCCGGACGACCATCTCAGTAGCTTCCGGTCAATAATGATGTTCCACGGAGCATCTGATGCGGTCCTCTGCCGCGCCTTCCCATCCACCCTCAGAGGATCCGCCCGAACCTGGTTCAACGCCTTGAAACCGGGTTCCATTGATTCATTCGACGAGCTGAGCCGCCTTTTTATTGGTCAGTTCGTCAGCAGCCGCCGCCACCGACGAAGATCCGACTCCCTCTCCGAAGTCAAGCAGAGAGAGGGGGAGTCCTTGAGGAATTACCTTGGCCGTTTCAACAAGGCCATGTTAGAGGTGGACCACCTTAATCATGAGGTGGCTATGTCCGCCCTGGCGGGGGAGTCTCGAAGGAGAGCGACTTCTACCTGGCTATGGAGGTCAGCTACCCCCCATGTCTCTCTGATATGATGGCCCTTGCGGACAAGTACGCTAGGGTCGAGGAGTCGCGGAGAGTTGCCCGCGCTGAGCAAGCAAAGAAGCAGGAGCCCAAAGTCCCCGACAGGCACCCCGCCCGTCGACCAAGTCCGCCCCGCCGCCAAAGAGTCCCTCCGCTGCCGCCAAGGAATCGCTCCCGGAGTCCTCCTAGGCGATTTGATCGCTATACTCCGCTGACTGTGCCCGAGCGCAAATCCTTATGGAGATAGAGCGCCAACTTCCCCGGCCAGTACCTCTCCGAGGGAACCCGACCCGAAGAGATCCCGCCAAGTACTGCCGCTACCATAGGGAGCACGGTCATGACACTGAAGAATGCTGGCAGCTGAAGAATGAGATTGAGAGGCTGATTCGGCGGGGACGACTAGATCAGTTTAGGAGGGCGCCCGAGCCGCAACAACAAGGAGGTGACCGCCAGCCCGAGCTCCAACAACCTCCTCCTCCAAAATCGGTCGTATCAACATGATTGAAGAGGCCGGCGGATCGAGCCCCAGGCGCAGAGATGGATCAGTGCCAAAGAAGGCACGGACGGCGAACTCTCCTTCTCCGATGATGATCTTCTTGGGATACAGCTCCCCCACGATGACGCACTAGTTGTATCCCTTAATTTGAACAATTATGATGTAAGCCGAATCCTCGTTGATAGTGGAAGCTCGGTAAATATTTTGTACCTCGGTGTGTTTGCCAGGATGAAATTGCTCATGGAAAACCTTCGAGCCGTGGATTCCACCCTGATGGGATTCACCGGCGACGTCATTATCCCGGAAGGGGTCGTCACCCTGACGGTCCGCGCGGGAACCTGGCCCCTTGTGACTATTGTACAGACCGATTTCCTAGTGACCGACCTCAGATCCCCATACAACGCCATATTCGGCAGGCCTGGTTTAATGTCTCTCAAGGCAGTTGTCTCCATCCCGCATCTGTCTATGAAGTTCCCCACCGAGCAAGGAGTTGGAGTGGTTCGGGGAAGTCAAGCCATGGCTCGGCAATGCTTCGTTACGAGCCTTTAGTCTAGAATGCCGGAGATTGACGGGCTAGACGCTCGTGAGGACTTCGCCGAACAGCGGGGAGAACCGGCAGAGGAATTGGAGGAGGTACCATTGGACGAAGCTCAGCCCGACCGAACCACAAGGATCGGGTCGCTACTCAAAGGAGAGTCCCGGCACAGGTTGATCAGATTCCTCCAAAGCAATGCAGACATCTTCGCCTGGACCGCCTCCGACATGCCAGGAATCAACCCCGAGGTCCTCGTCCATCATCTCAATGTGGACGAGATGCACAGGCCTGTTAAGCAGAAGAAGAGAAGCTTCGCCCCAGAGCGGCAAAAGGCCATTGAAGAAGAGGTCGACAAACTCATCAAGGCCAATTTTGTCCGAGAGGTAAATTACCCGAGCTGGCTGTCAAATGTCGTCATGGTGAAAAAGTCGAACGGCAAATGGAGGATCTGCATCGACTTCACCGACCTCAACAAGGCCTGCCCGAAGGACAGCTTTCCCCCTCCCTCGGATCGACCAGCTCGTGGACGCCACCTCAGGCCACCAGATGCTGTCATTCATGGACGCCTATTCCGGCTACAATCAGATCCGAATGGCCCCTGAAGATGAAGAAAAGACCGCCTTCATAACCGACCGAGGTACCTACTGTTACCGTGTTATGCCTTTTGGTCTTAAGAATGCAGGGGCAACCTACCAGAGGCTGGTCAACAAGGTGTTCAAGGAGCAAATCGGCCGGAACATGGAGGTGTACGTGGACGACATGCTGGTAAAAGCAAGGAGGCTTCACGCATGTTGAGGACCTCGCGGAGAGCTTCACCACGTTGCGCAAATATGGGATGAAGCTCAACCCGACCAAGTGCGCCTTCGGCGTCAATTTCGGGAAGTTTCTTGGCTTCATGGTCTCCCAGCGGGGTATCGAAGCTAACCCCCAGAAGATTCAAGCTCTCCAACAAATGGCGCCCCCAGCATCTGTCAAAGAGGTCCAGCGCTTAACCGGGAGGATAGCGGCCCTTAACCGCTTTGTGGCACGGTCGGCCGAGAGATGCCTCCCCTTCTTCAAAACTCTCCGATCGGCCAAAAACTTTCAGTGGACTCCCGAATGCCAAAGGTCATTTCAAGATCTCAAGAAGTACCTCGGCTCGCCCCCGCTCCTCAGCAGTCCGACCCCAGGAGAGACCCTATTCTTGTACCTAACTGTTTCGGAAGGTGTAGTCTGCTCGGTGCTGATTAAGGAAGAAGGCAAGGTCCAAAAGCCGATCTACTATGTGAGCAGGCTGCTCCGCGATGCGGAGACGAGGTACAGCAGGATTGAAAAGATGGTGTTGGCCTTGATCACCTCAGTTCGAAAGCTACGACCGTATTTCCAAGCACATTCCGTGACGGTCCTGACTGACCAACCCATCAAGGCGGTGGTCCACCGTCCCGAGACATCGGGAGAATGACCAAATGGGCCGTCGAGCTAAGCGAGCATGACATACATTTTCAGCCTCGTCCGGCCATCAAAGCCCAAGTACTGGCCGATTTCCTCCTCGAGTGTACCATCCCGGAGGACGGTTCTACCCCAGACTCCCTTGAAGAGCCAAAGTCTGGAGCCCGGTGGCTCCTCCACGTCGACGGGTCATCCAATGCCCATCACTCCGGTGCGGGTCTAGTTCTTACCAGTCCTGAGGGGATGATCTTCGAATATGGCGTCCGATTCTCCTTCCCGGCTTCCAACAACGAAGCCGAGTACGAAGCCCTGTTAGCCGGTCTCCGGATCGCCCGCAATCTGAAGGTGGAAAAGCTTCAGCGCCTTCACCGACTCTCAGCTGGTAGCCGGCCATGTTCGGGGAGAATTTGAAGCCCGGGAGCCGAACATGATTCGATATCTCCAGGAGGTGCGTAACTTGCTTCCCCATTTTTCCGAATTTGAAATTATTCAGATTCCCAGATCTGAGAACGCCCGTGCCGACCTACTCTCCCGATTGGCAACCGCGGAGACGATGGATGCCGAGCAAAAGTTCCACTGGAGACTCTGGAAAAGCCGAGCATCACGGAAGCCGACCGGGTGATGCAAGTTGAGGCCGAACCATCCTGGTTCGACCCTATCCTCAAATATCTCAAAGAAGGGTCGCTTCCGTCCGACCGAAGAGAGGCTAGGAAGCTGAAGCTGCAGGCCGTCCACTATATGTTGATTGACAACCAACTTTACAAGCGGTCATTTTCCATGCCGCTGCTTAGATGCCTTCGCCCATCGAAGCGGACTATGCTCTGCGCGAGGTACATGAAGGGATTTGCGGCAACCATTTGGGAAGCCGGTCCCTATGCCACAAGGTGCTGCGACAAGGCTATTACTGGCCGACCATGCAAAAAGACGCGGACGATCTAGTCCGAGCCTGCGACCCCTGCCAGAGACATTCAAGCATCCAAAGGCTCCCTTCCGCCGAGCTAGTTTCTATATCCTCCGCTTGGCCCTTTGCCAAATGGGGGATGGACATCCTCGGCCCATTCCCGCTTGCAACGGGACAGCGGAAATTCCTATTCGTCGCCATCGACTACTTCACCAAATGGGTCGAGCGGAAGCAGTGCACAAATTACCGAGGCACGGGCCAGAGACTTTGTTGGAGGTCCATCATCTGCCGATTCGGCCTCCCCCACACTATAATCACCGATAACGGCAAGCAGTTCGACAACTCCAAGTTTCGCCAGTTCTGTGAGGAGCACGGAATCCGTCACCACCTTACTTCGGTCGGGCACCCACAAGCCAACGGAGCGGCCGAAGTGACCAACAGGACCCTCCTCCAGGGAATCAAAGCTCGCCTCTCCAGAGCCCAAGGCAGGTGGGCGGATGAGCTGCATCATGTCTTATGGGCCTACCGCACCACCCCGAGAATCCCGACGGGCGAAACCCCATTCCGAATGGCTTTTGGTACGGAGGCCGTTATCCCTGTGGAAAGTAGGCCTCCCATCATTGCGGGTGGAGAGTTACTCAGAGGAAACTAGCAACGAACAGCTCCGCACCAACCTCGACCTAGTGGAAGAGGTCAGAGAGAAGGCCCGGATCAGAACGGCTGCTTATCAACAGAGGGTGGCCCGGTACCATGCCTCCAGGGTCAAGGGAAAAGCCTTCCTGCCTGGCGACCTTGTCCTCCGAAAGGCTTCTGTTTCCAAACCGCTGGAGCAAGGAAAGCTGGCGCCAAACTGGGAGGGCCCGTACCAAGGTAGCGGAGATTATTGGACCGGGAACCTACAAGCTGCAGGATCTGGATGGGAAGTCCATTCCCCGGACTTGGAATCGGACAACCTTCGTAAATATTATCAATAGGGTATGTCCTCTCTGAATTCATCTTCACATGCCTCACTACACGTTCCTGCTTATCTGTTTCCTCAAAACCTGTCGCGTGAATCATTATGCACTGCATTGCTATAAATTGCAAGAAGAAACAGATACTGCTTACCAATCCTCGGCACAACCGAGCTGTCTGTTTGAACAGGAATTCTCCGAACCTTGGCAGGGCCAAGTAAAATATTCTTCGAACCTCGGCTGGGCCGAGCAACAAAATCTCCGAACCTTGGCAGGGCCAAGTAAAATATTCTCCGAACCTCGGCTGGGCCGAGCAACAAAATCTCCGAACCTTGGCAGGGCCAAGTAAAATATTCTCCGAACCTCGGTTGGGCCGAGCAACAAAATCTCCGAACCTTGGCAGGGCCAAGTAAAATATTCTCCGAACCTCGGCTGGGCCGAGCAACAAATCTCCGAACCTTGGCAGGGCCAAGTAAAATATTCTCCGAACCTCGGCCGGGCCGAGCAACGAATCCTCCGAGCCATGACAGGGCCAGGTAAAAATCATTCGGGCTAAAATCCCAGATAAAAACCGAAGTACACAGGCCCCGACTAAAGCCGGGCAGCCTCCAAATAGTCCCCGAAGGACTTCGTCCGGTTTGAAAACGAGCACGTTAAGCAAAAATCGTCGACGCACAAAAAGAAGCCACCATTGGCAAACCTCTTTTTAGAGGCCATTGAGCCCCGCATAATCGGCCAGAGGCCCCAAGCAGAGCTAGGAGATCCCCCTCTGCTACTGAAAACCTTTGGGTAATGCCCCTATAACCCGTCGTTCAAAGCGTCTATATCAACGCACAAAAATGATGGGGCCACGACACCCTAAATTCATCACACGATCAAGGCCATAAATTCTTGAAGAAGAGGACTTCCAAAGCAAGATCCATTTTTCATTTAGAAAAAGAGGACTACAAAAAGACAGTAAAAAAACAAAACAGGAAGAGAGGCCCTTAAATCAGAATTCGGAGTCACTCCCGGAGGTTAGCAGCTCCTCCAGGCGCTCCGTCAGGTCAGCCACTTGCTGACGAAGGGACGCGATCTCCTTCCTTTGCCGGTCTACCACCCGGCGTAGGGCCTCCGCCTCCTTGACCATCACGTCCATGTACTCCTCGGCGATCCTCGCAAGCTGCTGATTACTCGCAAGGGCCGACGCTAGGCCTAGTCCGTCAACAGTGACGGAGGTACGCCTCCCCTCCGAACGCAGTAGGCTGTCGAGCGAGGAACGCAACTCGCCTGATGATCGCCCTGGATAGGCCATTTTTTCGAACTTAAACCGAGGGATGGCCGAAACCGATGCCCCTCGGTCATATTTATACTCGCCAGGCAGGTATCTCTATCGGTCGCGCCGTAACCACCGACCCATAAGAACTTGCCACGTGTCGCCATTTCAGTGCCTGCGAAATCCGAAGCGTCGCGCCCCATCCCGAGCGAGATCGGTAAGCGCGAGCAGTTTGTTCGGGAATTTCCCAAGCAGAACATTTTCCGATCTGTCGGCCCTCGCAATAAATGCATTCGGCGCTTCCCCGAGCCTCTTAATGCTGGTCTCTTCTTCGGGAAACGCGGAAGTCCGGCATTCGGCCAATAACCTATCCCCTCGGGAAGAGTAGCAACACCAATAAAAAAGCGTTACGATATACGCTCGTTCCGCCCTGGCGCCCCTTACCAAGCGCCGCGTGGGCCTGACGCTGTGGCCCACATTCACAACTGAGTCGCTCCCTTGAGCCCGAATCTCCGAACCTTGGCAGGGCCAAGTCAATTATCTCCGAACCTCGGCTTGGCCTAGCAACAAAATCTCCGAACCTTGACAGGGCCAAGTAAAATATTCTCCGAACCTCGGCTGGGCCGAGCAACAAAATCTCCGAACCTTGGCAGGGCCAAGTAAAATATTCTCCGAACCTCGGCTGGGCCGAGCAACAAAATCTCTGAACCGGCAGGGCCAAGTAAAAATTCTCCGAACCTCGGCTGGGCCGAGCAACAAATCTCCGAACCTTGGCAGGGCCAAGTAAAATTCTTCGAACCTCGGCCGGGCCGTGCAACGAATTCTCCGAACCTTGGCAGGGCCAAGTAAAATATTCTCCGAACTTCGGCTGGGCCGAGCAATAAAATCTTCGAACCTTGGCAGGGCCAAGTAAAATATTCTCTGAACCTCGGCGGGGCCGAGTGAATAAATCTCCGAACCTTGGCAGGGCCAAGTCAATTATCTCCGAACCTCGGCTGGGCCGAGCGACTAAAACTCTGAACCTTGGCAGGGCTAAGTAAAATATTCTTCGAACCTCGGCGGGGCTGAGTGAATAAATCTTCGAACCTTGGCAGGGCCAAGTCAATTATCTCCGAACCTCGGTTGGGCCGAGCGACTGAATCTCCGAACCTTGGCAGGGCCAAGTCAAATATCTCCAAAACTCGGCTGGCCCGAGTGACAGGTTTCCTGAACCATGAAGGGAAAAAGTACGGATTCCCTGAACTTCGGCCAAAGCCGACCCACGATAAACCGAGCTCCGGTAAAAGCGAAGCACAAAATATTAGGCTTCTGACCAAAGTAAGGAGCATGTTTCGCCGAATGGTCTCTGAACCGCCACGCACGAACCTCGATTGGTTCGGACGGCGTGGGATCCTCGTCTAAGGACGAGCGGGACGCCTTTGTACCCCACAAACAACAATAACAGCAAACTCGGCACAGAAAAGATAGAGATTGAGAAACAGAACATAACTCTCTTTATTGCCGATCAAGATCAGTTACAAATGCCTCACAGGCGTTACAAGAGCATTGAAATGCATAAAATAAAGGCAAATACAAAACTCGGGCAACTGCTCCAAGCAGACCTAGGCAATCGTGATGATCCAGCGTCCGACCGCCGAACTAGATAGGTCGCATCCAGACAGCTCGAACTGATGGTAGCCGGTCGACATGGACCAATAGTTGCGACTGGCTTCAGTTGGCAGCGATATCTCGGGACCCAACCGAGATATTTGGATGGCCATCCAGACCACCCACCGAGGAACCCCTCGACGAGCAGGCAGGAGGCCAGCGGACCCTGGCATCGGAACGCTCTCCCAACCGAGTGTGTACCGCCACGCCTTGCCAAGTCTCAAGGACAAGGAGTCGGCGGGCGGCGCACCTTCACCCCCTTTCCGTGTGTAAAAGATTCCCCAGGCGGCCGAGCCCAAAAATCTGAATCGGGGAAGGAGGAGAAGTTCAAGTAAGTCATGAGAGGCCCGCGTGCACTTCCTACCATGCATCCCCAAAGGGGAACCGCAAAGGCCACACTGGAAGAGTTATTGTGCGCTCTCCGTGTGATCTCTGCGCCCTCCTGTGCGCTCTCCATATGATCTCCGGGACTCGTCCCCTAAGGGTGAGCCATTCTTCGCAGCTCCCCGGTCGCCCCAGCTATCCGGCGGCAAGGAGCCCATGAGAGGAAAGCTCGGTCCTCCCACTCGTAACAGCAGAGAAATGAGCATAATGGAAGCTCTGATGGAAAAGACACTTTGGGGATAACCAAACATGACCCCCTTTCTCCCTTTTTATAGGCAGAAAAGAGCTGGGAAAAACTACCCAAGCTGAAAGTCCCGAGATTCGAACATTTGGCCCATACCTCCACGTGGCCCCTCAGATAGGCGCAACGACCCATTGCGCGCCGAGCCCACCGCTTGAATCGAGGCGCGCGCGATGATTTCCCTCTGATCCCGAATCACGACCTTTAAATGCGAAGGATCGACCACTGGCATTATGGAAACTGGCAGGTTCAGAATATCGTCCTGGGAAAATAACGTTCTCCAATGGTAGACGGTTGCGTGCACGGCACGACAAAGTAACCTGCATGGGAAAAGAGCACCTTCCGGAAAGCTCTGCTACAGCTTTATGTTCCCCACTACGCCGTATCATCAATTCTGGTGAAATAAAAACCGAATCACCTGCGGGACAGCAGGGCGTTGGCAAAATAGCAGAAAGCGCGAAGGCCTATCTTCCTTGTCGGTCCCAGCCGACCTACTTTGCCTGTCGGCCCCAGCCGACCTATTTTGCTTGTCGGCCCCTGCCGACCTATTCTATTCGTCGGCCCCAGCCGACCTACTTTCTTGTTGGCCCCAGCCGACCTACTTTCTTCGTCGGCCCAAGCCGACCTGTTTTGCCCATTGGCCCTAGCCAGTACGTTTCCTTCAACCCCGAGATAAGGATGACCTAAGAGCGTCAGTGAGCCATAGGTCGCTCATAATCAAGGCGGAAACGACAACAAGGTCACGCAAGGAAAACACTTAAGTGAAAACGGGAAATTCATTCATTAAGAAACGTTAGACAGACTTCTGAAAAATGAAATACAAGAGTGGCCCCTAAGGGTCAGGAACCACATCGGCTCTGGCCGAATTTTCGGTTACATCTACAGAAGCGTGACTAGACTCGCCCTTCTCTAATGCTTTTGCCCCCTCAACGGAAGTTTGCGACCGTCCCCCAGAAATTGCGGCTTCGCTGGAACCCGGGACGACACCAGGGTCAGTGTTGAGACGTCAACATATTCGTCCTCTTCTTCCCCCTCGGACTCACCCTCATCGGGAGTTTCAGCATCCAGGAAAGAGATATCCCATTCCGGATGCTCGCTGGATATCTTCTCTTTGCATTCCTGCTGCCCATGTTGGAAGGCGCCAACACTGATGGCATCCTGCCTCCCCTTGAGTATGGCGAGCTGCATGTTGGCCTCAGCAGCCTGTTTCTCAGCCTCCGCGACTTGGGCCCGCAGAATGATATTTTGCTCCTTGAACTCGCCGGCCCGCGTCTCGAATTCCGAGCTCTTGTTGCGGCTGGACACAAGCTCGCCTTGAAGAGCCCGAATCTCTAACTCCAACTTCACCATCTGAGAAAGCCAAAGTAAGTCGGCATCACAAGAAACCAGTAGAAAAAGCTAAAAAAGGGGGAGGAAATGAGATCGTACCTCCTCCTCTCGTCTGGCTAACCTCTTGGCCAACTCCTCAGCCTCACCCCTGGCTCTTGTCCTATCAGCCCCGACCAGCTCGACTCTCTCTTGCAGATTGTTGATCCTCAACTGCTTGGCTCCGATTACCTCCTGGGCTTGGGACAGCTCGTCGTTCACTCGAGCTATCACCCCTTGTTGCCATTTAGCGCCCTCCCTCAAATGAGCAATTTCGCTGTCGCGACGCTTCAGCCGATCCTCCACCTCCTCGAGCATCCTAGTCAAACGCTTCCTCTCCTCGGCAGCTTCCTTCCCCAGCCGATCCATACTCTCGCTATGTTCTCTCCGCATCGCCTTCACCTCCGCGGAATGTTTCGACTCGATTCTGGCTAGCTCCAAGCACGCGTTGTCATTCTTCGCCAGGAGTTCCTGCAACTCCTCCACCCTACGCTTCTGCTTGGACACCTCGGCCAGAGCGACCTGGTGTGCCGCCCTTATTCCCTTCAGGCTCCTATCTGTCATATCCATAAGCTCTTCGAACTTCTCAGACACTTTCAGTCGTGATCGAAGCTCGACATTATCCTTCCTGGCCTGAATGCTGGCCCCCGTCGCCAAACTCAGACGCCAGCACATCGCCCGAGAAAGCAAAACGCTCTACGAGACAAAAGATGAATAAAATCATGATGGGGTCACTCAGGAGACATCTACCGCACAAAAGAAATAACTTACCCGCGAGGCATAGGCCCGAGTCATCCTCATCAGGGTCGTATTATCGATGTCGGGAAGGAGATGGATACTCTCGGCCACGCCTTGCTGACCGAACGCGCATCGACCAGCTCCAAGTCCACGAACTTGTCCGCCGAAGGGTCTGCACCTGGGTGCAAGGCCGACCTCATTAAGGCGGAAAATGCCTCCTCAACACCAGCGCTCGAACTACTGGGTTGACCATCCCGCCTGAGGGACCGACCTGGGCAACCTCCGCCTGAGAGGCCCCCAATTTCCCAGCCTCCTCTGTCAAGGCCCTGGCTTGGACTTCTTCGGATAATTCGGCTAGCCCAAGCGCCAGCCTCCCCAAAACCTTTTTCGAGGGGGCTCCCAATGCAGAGCTCCCGCCTTGCTGCGTCCCCTCCTTTGACGTACCTTTCCCGATTACCACCATCTGTGTCTCCGCCACTGGGCCCCCCGGGTCTCGGCCCGTCCTACCACTTGCATCTCCTCTGCAGGCTCCCCCGAAGCCTCGGTTTGACCTGCCTCACTACTACCGGACTCCCCCATAGAGAGACCGAGAGAGGGCTCTCCCTGAACCTCCCTGGCTGCGGCTGCCGCCTCTCCCTCTCCTGCCGGAGCCGATGGCGATCCCACGGGGACAGTAGGCTCCTCGGCGATGACCACCTCCGCCAAATCCGTCGGTGGTTCCTCTTTCAAAGGGGACGCGGTCGAACGAGCCAATGGAGCCTCGTTCGAGCTGTCTGATATTTCCAACACAGAAGGGCCGGGGGCCACAACCGCTCTCCCCGGATCCTCCTTTGCCCCCGGTGCTTCTGCCGTGACTGCACCGGCGCCTGGCAGGCTTCCTGCGGAGATGTGAGCCCTTTTCTCGGGCCTGCCACTATCCGCGCCACTGCTCTCCCCGGGGCGCTTTCCTCTCTTCCTCTTGGAGAGGCTTGTCAAAGCCGATCTCTAGGCTGAAGGAACAAAACATACACGATCAGATCCAAGCACATTCATCGAGAAAACGCACAGCGAAAAATTTAAAAGAGAAGATTCACCTTGCGGGTCCAGGGGGCTGAGCCCTGCTGCGAAAAGGGCCCCCTCCGATAGCAAGTCGTTGGCCGAAAATACCTGTCCATTATGAAGGACGTCCAAGTCCCTCTCCTCCTGCGCCGATAAAACCGGATGCGTCTCCGCATCCCTCACGAAATCCCCCCATCTCCGAGGGAAGCCGGAACCGATATTCCCCTCTGCGATAACGAACCGACTCTTCCACCCCTTGATGGAAGATGGCTTATCCGCAATGACGTTGAAAGATTTTCGGGGTCCGATGTAGGGCCACTCTGATTTCCTCCCAGGAATCAAATGGTAGCAGGTGCGGAAAAGGGGGAGAGTAGCGACGATTTGAATCTGGTAGCACATCGAGATGAATCCGACGATGCTCCGCCAGCTGTTTGGAGCCACCATTGACGGGCAGATATTATAGTGGGTCATGATTTCCTTCACCAAGGGGTGGAGAGGAAAACGGAGACCCGCCTTCAAACCATCTTCATAAACAAAAACCCCAGACTCTAAATCCCGAGTAACTCTATCTCCGGATTCCGGCGCCCGCAGAACGACATCCGGGGGCATGCCATACCACTGGTGAATCCTTCCCAAATCCTCGGCAACGATTTCTGAGGCCACGTCGTCGGGGCTCATCGCCATCTCGATTGAAAGAAGTACCAAACGAAAACAATGAGCGTCGAAGAAGATGAAAGGCCAGAACTCTTCTGAAAGCAACGAGAGGACGCCAAGAGTATGCGCACATATATATATATATAATGCGGCTGTCAATTCGCTTCCCCGCCAAGGAAGCCGCCCTGAGGAGGCGGGGCGTCTCATCCCAGGCGTCCGGAATCACCTCGACAAACGCCCGATCGATCGGGATTTACGACGTGGCGTAATCCCAACCGTCACTCGCGGAGGAGCCTTAGCTCCGAAGGCAGAATGGCCCTGTCGCATTAATTAGGGCATCATTGCACGAACTGTCTAAACTAAGACGTCCCATCTAGGACACGCCATTTGGACTTGTACTCCCTATGCCCGAACCTACGCTTCGAACTAGGGAGTGGAGGGCATGTGTTGAGGGGTAAAATCGTTATTACATTAATATCCGTGCGAGACGGCTAAGGCTAACCTCCTCCCTTCGTCTCCCTCGGACTTTCATAGCTCGGCCCTTCCGGGCTTCTGTAGCTCAGCCCTTCCAGGCTTCCGTAGCTCGGCCCTTCCGGGCTTTCATAGCTCGGCCCTTCCGGGCTTCTGTAACTCGGCCCTTTCGGGCTTTCATAGCTCGGCCCTTCCGGGTTTCGATAGCTCGGCCCTTCCGAGCCTCCGTAGCTCAGCTTCATTGAGCGATCCAACACCTACCTCCGCGGAACCTGACGCGGGAGAGCCCAGGCCTTCCAGAACGGCATCCTAGACAAGGAATCATGTCGCGATGTGGCCTAAAACCTATCATAACCGTCCCAGGCCTACTCAACCAGATCTCGAGACATCAAGGAGCTCTTCCAGCCATCGATCCCTCAATAAACATGATATGGATTCTAACGGCCCCACAACGGCCTGATTTTGTCCGCCTCCATATCGTAACAACCTTTGAACCTTCCAGAAGATGCTCAAGACTCAGGTGACAGTCTATAAATACCAGACTCACAGATTTCCTCAGGTACGCAGGCGCCTCTCTCTATACACACATCTTCTTACACGGGCACCTCCACTGCTCTCTCTCTCTCCGGCAGCTCGTCGATGCTCCTGCCCTCTGGAGCTTCCGATTGGCTGCCCCTGGAGAGGCTTCCCGGAGAGATCCACCTTTCCATTGTCTGGTTGATCACCGATTTCTTCTTCACTGACTTGAGCGTCGGAGGGTCTTCCGCGGAGGACCATCCCCAGCGTCCCCCCGCGTGTGGACTTCTTGTGCAGGTCCACTCCCCTCTTCCTGGAGATCGATCGCGCCCGAGTCGGAGGACGGATCCCGGCGGCAACAATATATATATATATATATATATACATACATACGTGCGTACGCTGCCACTTGCTGTTAGAATTGTTCTTCAAATTTTTTTACTTGAGGACGTAATAGCTTCATCACTTTTTAAGATTTTTGCAAGAAGTGTAAAACTTTTATAGAATTCTCTAAAATTTGAGGGACCAAAACTCTGCCTTATGGTGTGCATGAATCCATCCATACATGTCAACCTTGGATAAAAAATTACCGTGCATGTATGAGATAGATTGCAATGCTTACAAAGATTCTTGAGCCTATTTATAGATTTAGTCCAATAAATACCAATGGCTCAGGACATTACAGCTTTAAATGCTTGATAAATGTTACTCTCAAATTATGTCAGAAACAACTTTTAAATCAAATTATTTAGATCATTTTTGATTGCTTATAGGTATTATCGCAAGCATTCATAAAATGCTTGTGCCGCACAAGGTTTCATATGGGCATTTGCGGGTACGAGTGTTACACTTGCGTAAGATCAAGCAAATGTCCACAAGTCAATATTAAAAGTGTTACACCTTCTCTACTTGATTTATGAAAGGTGAAGAACCAATAGCAATCAAAACAAACATAAACATTAGCTCCTAAATCAAACTATCAATCGTAAGAAAATTGGGTTAGGTTAACTAAAGATTTTGGATTTACTGATCTAAAAGAAGGCCTGACACTACTTTCAACCTTGTTAACTTGAGGTTTGGATGATTTTCTCAGTGGGTCGGTCTTTGGTAGTAGCAATCCTTTACTATATGATTAGACTTTTTACATATGAAGCAAAATATATCTTTATTATTCTTTATCTTTTGGCTCGGTAGGTTCTCATTTGGTTGGTTTCGAGGAGGTTTGGATGATTGGTTGGATTTAGATTGAAATTTTTTCTTCTTAAAATTTTTTTCTCTAGGTTTGAATTAATATGGGGTTGAATTTGACTTGATCAAATGAATCTTGAATCCAAAATTAGGCTTTTGCTTAAGCTTAAGCTGATGTTCTTCCTTAATAATAATAGAGTTAACCACTTCTATTAGAGTCAAATCACCTTACTTATGGCTTAGTTTTTCTAAGAAGATATTTGAATTCATGAATTTGTATACTAATGACTTTGAAATCCATCATTACATACTTTTGAAATTTTTAGATGGTGAACCAATCTAGACTTGTGTTGTCCATTTCATACTTAGCCTCAAGGACATCTTATAGTTCCTTAATAGTTTTGGTGGGAAGATAAATATAATAGAGGTTATCTAAAAGGGCACTTAAAATTTTATATTTATAATGAAAATCTATCTTTTAGGGAGGGGGGTTTGATGTTGAGGAGGAAGAAGTTTCAATTGGACTAGAAGAACTTGGTTGAGAATTAGATTTAGAATTTGAAATTATATGCCAAAGATTAATCCTAAAGTGGTAAATGAATGTTTTACTTGGCTTTGTCACTTTGTAAAGAATGATTCATTAAATTTTTTGGGTTTGATTATATTAAGGTCATCTGAACCCATTTTATAAGGATTTCCTCAATAGTTCAGTCTTTGATGATAACGATTCTTTGCCATATGATTAGACCTTTTATACATGAAGCATAATATCTCTTTATTAATCTTTATCTTTTAGTTCGATAGGTTCTGGTTGGATTGGTTTTGAGGAGATTTGGATGATTGATTGATTTAAATTGGAATTTATTCTTCTTAAAATTCTTTTCCTTAGGTTTGAATTGATTTGGGCTTGAATTTGACTCGATCAGATAGATCTTGTGTCCAAAATAAAGCTTCTATTTTTTCTCAATCCTAATAGAGTTAATCACTTTTTTTAGGATTAAGTCACCTTACTTGTAGCTTAGCTCTCACGAAAAGATTGATAAAAAAGATGGAAAGGCATCAGTTAAGGCTTGAACCTTATAGCTTTCAGAAAAAACTAAAGCTAATCAACTCAATTTTTCTAAGAAGATCTTGGAATTCATGAATTTGAATACTAATGAGTTTGAAATCCATCATTACATACTTTTAAATTTTTGAGATGGTGAATTAGTCTAGACCAGTATCATTCATTCCATACTTAACCTGAAGGGCATCTTATGTTTCTTAGCAGTTTTGGTAGGAAGGTAAACGTTATAGAGGTTATCTGAAAGAGAACTTAAAATTCTATGTCTATAATGAAAATGTAACATCTTGAAAATTTTGTGATCTTTGTAATATTAATGACATTTTCATTGTAGTGGAAGTTGGATGGTTTCAACGATGTATTGAATGTATTGGCTACTTGAAAAATGTAAAAAAAATGTTGGGGGTGTAAATGAGTATATTTTTGTGTACTAATGATTTTGATTTAAGAATTTAAAAGATTTGAGTTTTAATAAACATAAATCACAAGAAAAATCAAGTTTAGTTTGAGTTTGCCCTTAAGTGTTGTATTTTAGCAATTTGAGTCGACTTTGGCATGGTTTAATGCTTCCGACATGCTCTCGAGTTGACTGGCATGGTTTAGTAAAATTATATGTGCATAAAATTATAAGTAGGCACGGTGTGCTGGTATCAATTGTATCAGATAGAGATCTAAGGTTTACATCTTAATTTTGGGCAGAATTACAAATGGCTTTGGTGACTAAATTGAGGTTCAGTACAGCATTTCATCCCCAAACTGATGGTCAGTATGAGAGAACCATCCAGACATTGGAGGATATGCTGAGAGCTTGTGTCATGGGATTTTCAGGTAGTTGGAATGACCATTTGCCTTTGGTAGAGTTTGCTTACAATAACAACTACCTTTTTAGTATTGATATGGCACCATATGAGGCTTTATATGAAAGAAAATGTAGAACTTCAGTGTGTTGGGATGATGAAGGAGAGAGGAGGCTGTTAGGCCCAGAGTTAGTGCAGCTTACAGCAGATCAAGTTAAAATCATAAGAGCAAATTAAAGGCAGCCCAGAATAGACAAAAGAGCTATGCAGATAAAAAGCATAGAGAGGTTAAGTTTGAGGTTGCAGATAAAGTCTTTCTCAAGGTATTGGAGAGGTATTATGAGATTTGGGAAGATATGCAAATTGAGTCCCAGGTATATTGAACCCTACGAAGTCTTAGAAAGAATTTGGGACACTTGCTTATGGATTAGCCTTACCTCTGGAGTTATCTCAGATTCATAATGTATTCCATGTATTAATGCTTAGGAGGTATGTGCCAGATTCTTCCAATGTGATTCAAGCTGAGACTATAGAGTTGCATAAAGATTTATTATTTGCAACGATACCAGTGAAAATCTTGAGTATGAAGATTAAGCAGCTCTGCAATAAAAGAATCCCATTAGTTAAGGTACAACGGTTGAATCATCATAAGGAAGAAGCTACATGAGAGTGAGAGGATGAAATGAGATTGAAGTACCCTCATCTATCTGAGAACATATCTAGCTAAATATTGGAGACAAAATTTCTTAAGGAGGGGAGAATTGTAACATCTTAAAAATTTTGTGATCTTTGTAATATTGATGACATTTTTATTGTAGTGAAAGTTGGATGATTTCAATTATGTGTTGGGTATATTGGCCACTTGAAAAATGTAAAAAAATATTGGGGTGTAAATGAGTATATTCTTGTGTGCTAATTATTTTGATTTGAGAATTTGGAAGATTTGAGTTTTAATAGGCCTAAATCATAAGAAAGATCAAGTTTAGTTTGAGTTTACTCTTAAGTGTCGTATTTTAGCAATTTGAGTTGACTTTTATAGTGAGGGTCGACTCTGGCACAGTTTAATGCTTCCGGCACACTCTCGAATCGACTCCTAAAGAAGGGCAAGTTGACTTGATCAGAAAAATAGAGAGACATCAATTTTGCTTCGTGCTCGAGTTGACTCGAGATTCTGCTTGAGCCGACTCGAAGTATGCTCGAGTCGACTCCAAGATTGCAGATTTCCTGGGTTAAATCTAAAAAAATTCATCTTTATTTCGTTTAAGTCCGATTTGAGTGTCGTTTATACCGTTGGACTTCTAAAATTAAGCTTTTCAAGTTGACAAGATTTTTGCCTAATAATATTGCATAAAAGTATCAATTTAAAGGAATAAAAATAATTTAGCCTATAAATTAGTTAAAAAAATTATATGTTCAGGGGTAAAATGAGAAAAGACTATGAGGTCATTTGCTATTTATGCTAAGGGCAAATTGAAAAAAAAATCCAAGGGCAAAATATTATGGTTATGAGTGAGCCACGTATTTTTCAAAAAGCATGCCTTAAGAGTTGTTGAGGGTAATATAGAAATTAGCCAGGGTATTTATAATCCACTATTCATGCCTTGGTCCCTAAGTCACCTTAGAAAAAAAGAGAGAAAAGGAGAAAGGTGGGTTCACCAAGAGAGAAAGAAAGAGAGAAAGAAAGAAAAAAAAGGAAGAAGAAGAAGAAGAAGAAAAGAGAAAAGAAAAGAGAAGGCAAGGGAAAGCTTGGGGATAAGCTAGTTTCCGAGGTAAGATCCCTTCCCTAAACCCAGTATAGCATAGATTTTTCATAGAGTATTGTAAATGATATGATTTTTTATTTATCCTAAATAGAGAAAAGATGTAAGAAAATAATGTGATATTAGAGGTTTGAGTATGCAAGCATGCATAGTTTCAGGAAAACCTTGCGTGTAGGTGGTCTTAATGATTAATATGTCTATATTATGACATAGGTTTAGAGGGTTATTTCAGAAAGTAGGAACACCGGATTTGAGTACCAGTTGAAAGAATATTTTTGCTAAGGTGAGTGGGTTTCTTATCTAGCAATGGAAAAGTTATTTTAAATTTGTATAATGATGTTAAATATATAGCAATGGTATGATAGTAGAGTATTTCATATGTTTTAAATATGAGAAGTAAGAACCTAATATAATATTCTGATGCATGGGTTTTGATGCACAAATCTTTGAGCATGAGTTTTATTATAGGATTTAAAGCATGAGTTTTGAGCATGAGTCTTAAGTATAAAGAAATAAGCATGGGTGTTGATGCGTGAATTTTTGATGCATACATGTCATAATTGTATGATAAAGCTTCTCAAATAATATGTTTTGATGTATGTATCATATTGAGTATTCAAGCAGTTATGAAGCTGATTACCCTTTAGACTGTGCTGTAGCATGAGCATTCAGGCAGCTATGGTTTGTATCGATGCATCTGGATTTAAAAAATAAATGCCAATTGGTAACTTTTGAAAAGCTTGTATTATGATTTATAAAGGGGCCAGTGGGCCACGTATTTATCCCAATGGGGATGATTTATATGAGATGCTGGTGGGAAAAATTAGATCCTAGTAGGGATTAGAGAAATAAGAAAAGAAAAGATGGGTTGCATAAAAGAAAGTTTGTGTTTTATAAGGAGATGCACTATTCATGGATTTTCATATAAATAAGTTATTTTTCAGTGAGAAAGTTATTAAATAGAGTATTTCAACATTGGTATTTTGTTCCAAGCATAAGCTAAATTTTAAGTTATCCTTCATTATTTCAAAAAGGTGCATATATATCCATGTATGGAGCTATTTTTCGGTAGGAAGAGTACTGCTATGATGCTTCATTTAAATATGTGTATTATTCGAAGAATAAGCTACATTTTATGTTTTTAATATCACGTCTAAATATGGATTTTATGTTTATTCATGCTATATGTGCCTATTGTATTTGGTTATGATGGTGTGGTTCTCAATTTTCCCATGGTTAGATGGTTATCCAGTCACTGGGACTTAGGTCTCACCCTTCTGTGATTGATATTTACCTCCAGATCAGTGAGCCCATCTAGCAGGACCAAAGGATTTGCAAGACCTGATCCTTGGCTGCTGAGGCTTGCTTAGAGGCAAGAGTGTATAGATGATAGCTTTATATATTGAGCTAGTGTGGGGTAACATTCATGTATATGTTTATGTATATATGTACAGTGAATTTTGGTGATGTATTATAAACTCTTGAAATGAAAGAAAGACGTGTTTTGAAGGAAATTATGAGTATAATGTTGGTATCGATGATTATGCTATTGATTGTGAATGTGATCTTATAAACTGCCTGAGGATGTCATGAAAAATATCGTCTAAGTAGGATGATGCTTAGTATTGCTTTGATTTTTTTTTTTGTAGTGATATACGCACGCACACACACACATATATATTTATAATATGGATAGAAATAATTAAAAAAGATATAACTATTTGTAATTTGAGTATCGATTTGGTCTTGAATAGAGCAGAGTGGATGAAGCAGATTCATATAGCCGACCCTATGTAGTTGGAAAAAGGCTTAGATGAGTTGAGATATACACACACACATATATATAGTAGATGATAAAAAGTTTTTAACATGAAGTATTTTTGAGTGTCTATCGCTTGTGATAATTCATTGGAGTTTCCTAACTCTTTATGGAGCGTTACATAAAGGCTAGCTGAACTCTATCTGATTACCACAGGTATGCAAGATTTGTTGTCGATGGCAGGATGGGGATGCTAATAGAAAATCTATCTAAGAGGAGGATAGTTTTGATGTTGAGGAAGGAGTCTCAAATAAACTAGAGGAACCTAGTTAAGAATTAGATTCAAGATTTAAAGATTCTGTGACATCTAAAGTGGTAAGCTAATATTTCACTTAGCTTTGTCACCTCCTAAGAAATGATTCATTAAACATTTTGGATTTGATAACACTAAGGTTATCTAAACCCATTTTATGAGTGTTGATTGTTTAATTGGTTCTACATAGTACAAATTTGAAGGTTCAATTTATAGTTTGAGTTTGTAAACTAATAATTTTTCAAAAATTTCTAAATTTTAAATTTATATTAAAAAATTTAAATATAAAAACTACTTAAAATAAATAAAATAATCATTAAGGAAAACTAAGTCAGTTAATTTAAATTTAATATCAAAATATTAATTTTTTTAAATTCAAAATTTTAATATTATTAAATTTTAAATTTTAAATTTGAATTTTAAATTTGAAAATAAATAAATACAAAACCTTTTTATATATTATTTTTTTAAAAAATTCTAAGACTTTTGCATAGATTTCAAAGTAGAAAAAAACTTATTTTTAGAAAAATAGTTTTTTTCTCTATCTGTAAATTATAATAATAAAAAAATTATAATAATTTTCAATGAAGAGGAGAACTAGTCCTTAGTTGTTGAAAATAATAATTTTAAAAAATTATTTAAAAATTACTAAAAATTTAAATGCAAAAATTTAAATCAAAAGTAGTTGACAACAATATATGATTTGAGGCGTGTTAGATACTATTCTAAGGTTGTATTTGGTGCATGGCAAGGTAATTATAAATGGTAATATGGATTACCTACCATATATAGATTATCATTTGATAGATTATTAGTAATGTTGATTACTGTGTTTGGTGTTTGGTGTTTGGTATATACAAGTAATGTTACAATAACATTGATTATTGCGTTTGGTATGGTATGACAAATAAATTACCAGTCATATAACATCAAATTCCTAAAATACTCTTAAATTAAATTTATTAAAATTTTATATATTATTATTTATTTGATTTTAAAAAATTTATATTTATAAATGATAATGTTTTTAAAAAATTATATTTATGCCCGATTTTGCACAAAAGAGGGTGTGGCTCGGGACTTTCGACACGAAGGTTTGAACGAGATCGGTACAAGAGAATGCAACAAGATTATCATATCTCTTATTATATGGATAACCATCCTTCTTCTATATTACCTCATCAAAGATAATCCAGATTACTACTATAACATAGATTGCCATTTAAAATACGTACCAATATAGTTATCCGATGAGCCCCTTTTAAATTACTGATAATTTAGATAGATTAACTGCTATCAAGAATTAACTTTTGCTTTTTTTATATAAGTATAGATGATCTAACCTCAAGATACAATATGCTTTCCAAATCTTCTATCATTGGTACGATCATAAGAAGATGTAACCTAACTACTTCTTCATATGTTTAAAAAGATAATAAAAAAATAAAAATAAATAAAATAATATTAAAGAGGAAATGAGAGTTTTTTTTAAGCATGTTTTCGTACATGCACGCTTTATTCCTATAGCACAATTACAGTTTCAGAAAGTAGAGAATTTTGGTGGAATAAAAAAAAATCGAGACTTGTATTTGAACGCTTACAGCATTGAATTCTTACCCTTATTTATAATTTCAGTACAAGAAACCCAGCTCAGCTCATTATGATATTAGTAGTTAGTACCCTAATAAATGTTAGAAACGACTTAGAAATCAATATGTTAGGATCGCTTCCATCGCTTACCGCCGTCAGGACGCTCGCGTGAGTTGATTGAACTACCGCTTTTTTTTTCAAAATTCAAAACTTTTATTTTTTTAAAAACTTAACACGCTCAACATCAAGTCCGTACATCAAAGGCGTTCGCTCGTTGAAAAATGAAAACCCTCCTCAAAAGGAAAAAACTAAAAAAGCATCGCACCAGCTAATGCATGCTTTTTAGCGAGGATACCACCGCCCCCTTCCGAAAGGCGGCCATTTTTTTTTTTGGGGGCTTAAAGAAGCAATTGGTTCATCATTTTTTTTAAAAAAAATTTCATCAAAAACGTGAAACCTTCATAGAATTTTTTAAAATTTGAGAGGACCAAATGCCTATCCTCAAATGTACCGTGCACGTGTGAGTTGGAGCACATCGCCATCCAAACATGCACAATAATTTGCTGGATGAAGTCCGGACCCCAGCCTCTCGTTTGCTTGTAAATCGTTCTCGGGGTCGATAGGGAATCAGCGAAAGCAAAAAGCCAATATTGCACCCACTAATGCATGCTTTAGCGAACTCACTCCCCGCCCACTAATGCATATATGCTTTATCGAACCGACTCCCCGCACGCCGCCCTCCCCCTCGGCCTCGTCCACTGCTCCCTTCCGTTAATCACTCCACTTAGCAACCGAACGGTCCTTACGAATCGCAGCCGTTGGCTCACGAAGCTTCGTTTCCAAGCAACTTCGAACGGTCTTCTTCTCGGGGTACTATTTAGCTTAACGCTCACCTGAGAGTGAGCATAAGCGTATCTCGTGCCTTGAATTAAGCTGCTGTTGGAGTACGCTCACCCCCGTCCCACGTTTCTCACCGAGGTGACGTTTCGTTATAAAGTTCTCTCTCCCTCTAGCTCTCGCTCTGCCCGTCGGTGCCCCCTCTCCTTCTCCCCGTCTTCCTCTTCTGGTATTTGTCGCATTCGCGAAGCGGTGGAATTGGTGCTCACGTCTTCGGGCTCCGTTTCTTGAACCAGAGCTCGGAGAGGAGCTCCTCTCGCGGGGGTGTTGATTCTTTCCTGAGTCGCTGCAGGGTTTAGAAGGGCGTAGAACCGTTTTCTTTGGACCTGGCATTTTACTTGGAACATCATAGGCTCCACGTAAGTCTGCGGCCTCTGAGTTCTTGGTGAAGCACCAGTTTCTCCTATCAAACTTCTCTTTCTTGCAAACTTTTGCGGTATTGCGGTGTTTTATTTGAGTTTTCTTGAGTTCTTGTCCTTATGATCATGTTCTTGAATCTGTTGTAGATCTGGACGTGTCACTAGCCGCTAAAACTTATGTTTTACGGGCGATCATTTTATGAACGTGTAAAAGATTTCGAAAGGGTTTCAAAAGAATTCAATCATGTTTCGTTTCCTTATGTTCAGCATCTTGGTACTAAGGGGTTATAGCTACAGTTTGTATCGATGCAATCTCGCGATTTTTAACAATATTTTCTTGTTTTATCCGAGTTTTTGTTGTGTAGAATCTATAATATTTTCTTGAATCGGATGTAATGTGGTACGTGCCATTTCCTGTTAAAACTTGTGTTTTGCAAGGGGGTGTATAAACCTTTGAAAGAAAGCTATTAAGTTTCATATTGATGCAGCAGATTCCGATCTTTCATCCCATGGGCATATATATGATTGCCTTGATGCAATAAATTTTCTTTCTTGAAATTTTAACTGCATCCTTTTGCTTTATGGTTTTTATCTTGTACTATTGTGTTTTGTTTTTTCAACTCTAGCTATATGTTGTGACTTATGAATTTTTACTCCTTTATTTACATTGATGAAATAAATCTAGTGACTTTATCTCATTTGCAGATGCAGATTTTTATTTATTTTTTGATGAAATGCGTTTTGTTTCTTGCTTTTAGCAGAGTTATGCTGGTTTGTCAGAGATTTTTTATGATGCTTCTCGCGTGGAATTTTCTTTATAGGTTGTAGTATTTTATTTATCATTATCATTCAAAACTTAGTTTTTAATAGGCCGTTGAAAGATTCCACTAAGCTCTGCATAACGTTTCGTTAAGTCCAGAATCTATGTGTTCTGTTCTATTTAAAGTCTAGCTACATATAGTTACTAATTTTTACTTTCCGTTTGACATTAATATGGTAATCAACAATCTTATCTCATGGTTATATATTTTCTTTTGTGTTTTTAAGGTAGTTTCATTATCTTTATCTCTTACAAAAGGAACCCCATATTCCCAACTTATTCTTGTATTTTAGCTAGTGCTGCTCTTGTATTGATATTTTACACTCATTGATATGGTTAAACCGATATTTCTGGAGAATATCTGCCAATACAGTATCAGCATGCCATATGAAAATTTTTAACATCTTGTATATTCTCATATTAATGAGTTTTCAATCACTAATTAGCAAATTCAATAAACCAAGACAATATTTGGTCTAGTTTTTATTATGGCAGTTCATCTATCAACTGATTGTTATAGACTAGACAAGATATTATGATATCCTGGAACATTTCAATCATCCTTGATTATTTCATATTTTGGTTTGTTTCAGCAGACCTGCTAAGAGAATTGATATATCGACATTTAAAAAGGTTTTCCCACCATTTTGATCCTATTATTTGTGCTCATTTATATAGTTTTTTAAATTATTATGCATTTTGTGTTTCTATTCCGAAATTGAACATTGCGTGCAACATTTTTTGTGTGCTGATCGTAGTCGCGGTGAACTTTCTTGCAAATTGATGTCTGGCAGGACTGTCATGAGACTGACTGATGTAACATTGTGGGCAATAATTGAATTTATTTTCCTTTTTTTTTGCAGTGAAATGGAAAATAGAAGACCCTGTAAAAGGTCGCTTGTAGAGTTCTTAGACAGCAACGATGATGATAATGATGAAAAACTCTACAAGTTTCAAATTCTGTTGCCAAATGGCACAAGTATACGTGTAGCATTTCATGATCCGCCAGAAGAGATGTTTGTTCATGAGTTTATAGACCATATAAGAAAGGAGGTGGAAAAATCAAAAACAGTACATGGGGATAGGCGGAAGATTCTGTGGAGAGAAGCCATATATTTTGAAGACTTGCATGGCAATAAAATCCATAGGAAAATATGTTTCAAACGTTTTAAAACCAACAAATGTCACATGTTAAGGCTTCATGTAAGTTACTATCTACCTTATTTGTTTGTATATATATATATTAATTTTTACATCATAGTGCTTTTAGATCTCTAATCAGTTCTTTTTCACCTTTGTTCTTTATGTTTGTCAGGATGGTGCAAGGCATTCTGTCGATACCTTTCAGGCAAATCTTCATTTTCAGCCTCTATCTTTCCATTATACCATTTTTGTTCTTTATTTTGTTCACTGGTCGTATACCACAGTTTTGCATGTGCATCCTTTTTTATTATGCTGATGTTTCTATTTTTTTTTATCGTTTGGGTTGCCAAGCATTCTTCACATATTTACATACTAATTGCCTTAATCTCCTTTGAAAAGGGCTTCCACATGTTTTAGAATGCCTTCTGTGCGTTCTATGTTTGATTTAAATTAGGTTTCTTTTACATTTTCCAGGACATGTGGGATTTGACACCAGATACAGACCTTCTGGCAGAACTGCCGGCAGAGTATACATTTGAAACCGCTATTGCTGACTTGATTGTGAGTCAGTTGTGCTAGAAAAATTCCTGGTCCTGCTTACTCATTGAATGCCTCTGTTCATGTGATTATCTTGTTCACTCTTCCTTCTTACTCTATGGTTTCTTAGGATAATTCATTGCAGGCTGTGTGGTCTAATGGTCCAGGCGAAAGGAGGCTTATTAGGTGAGTGTATCTGGTTTACTGAAATACTTGATTATTATAAAGTTTCACTTGTAAAAAGTAAATTTGTGATGACCTATTTATCTCTGTTTTATTTAACTTAGCTGTTCAATGCCGTAGGTCTGCATTATCATCGGGTTTAATTTTTTGCAGAGTCAAGTTAGAATATGTGACAATCAAATCTTTTTATCGCATTTTAAAAGTTCACTTTTGTAAGGGAAACCTTTTGTTCCTTTCCATTAAGAAAAGTGGATTTATTTAAATATCTTCTCCAATCCTTGTCACAATCCTTTTGCAGTAATATGTTATCATGATTGGAAATTGTGACGCACGTAGTTTATTATTTTTTGCTGAACATGTAATTTATTTAGAAGGAAGAAGGGAAAGCCATTTAGATCACGATGGGAAGACCATTTAATGCTGTGTGTGCTGAGGGATAAGATGGAATAAGGCCACCTTAACTTGCATATTCCAGCTATTCTTGCTGAGTGCGCCTTAATAATTCTTTTGTTTCTCTGAGGCTAAGGGTAGGTATTTTAAAAGTTGACTGCGCTACAATTTTCATGAAACTATTTCACCTTGCAGGGTTAAATAGTATACTTTGAGTGAGGTGGACTAAAGATAGTCGAATGCATTTATTTTGGCTAACTCATTCAACAATCATATTTGTGGAAAAAACAAACTTTAAAAAGTCACTTACGTAAGTCAGAAATGAAAACTCTTTTGTTTCATGGCAACTTACAAAAAATTAAATTAAAAAGGTCCAATGCTGGGTAGTTCCATAAATTCATCATTCGGACAAAATAATATTCTGGAATAATTGAATTAGAGCTTTTAGCCAACAGGTAATAACATGATATTGCTGTGGAAGAATAGCTTATCATATGAAGCTTCCTTTTTGGCCTATGCTAATGGGTTTTTACTATCAATACTTACACGCAGATGTTTATGATTGTGTATAATTTACACTGGATTTCTAGTGAAACTGGGGGGGGGGGGGGAAGTAGGAAAGTGGGAGGTCTGCTGTAAAGTGTGAATAACTGTGGAGATGGAGGAGGTAGATTAAAGGTTTTACTGTTCTTAAGTTTGCAGTTAGTTGGATTAATGATGTGCACATAAACTCAGAGAATGAGCTAAAACCTGGGTATGAATTGTTGACATGGGAATCCAATCCAACAACCACTCTGTTCCTATCATTTTCCTAGTGGTCTCGTTGTTCTCTCTCTTTAATTCTGGGATGCTTGCATCCTCACCCTTATTTGTTACCTTATGTTCATTAGCCCCTCCATGGCCAACAATTCTAAATGCATGATCCGGATTTCCAATGTTAATCACTTTAATATTTTCTTTCCGAAAGCCTCTTTTTTAGCCTTTCTGAAGTGTTTAATCTAATTATTAATTTTCTATATTATTTGCCTTCAATTTGATCCACAGAATGTGATAGGCTTATGTTTGTATTAATTTCTGTTCAACTATTCTGCAGTGTAATGATCAATGAACAGAATATTGTAATTTTTGATAGTGGCCCTGGAATGGATGGGAGTGATGAGAACTCTATATCAAAGTGGTATGTTGTTGCATGACTTGATTCCTTTTTTGTTTGCGATCATTCATCTTTTGTAATAACTATGATGTTGGGGATTTTACCGCTGATTCATGGTTAGGGTGCAAAATTTAGTGGTTCTTTTGACATTATTTGGTAGTTGATCTATTCTAGAATAAAAGAAATACTATCATATTATAATTGAATTGAAAATTTGTCTGATATTCCTTTTCCCTGTAGGATTAGGAATATGGGCCTGACTTGATCTCTGTTTCTGATGGAATGGTTGTTGAGTCCAAAAGATGTGATGCAGTCAACTTACAATTGAATTCTTATTTGAATTCCAAATTGATCTAAGTGCGAGAATCTGTTCTGCTTAGACTTGAGAGAACTACTATCTAGGGGTTCAATACTTGCAATTAGTTTTTTCCCTGAAAAAGCCTCACTTTTTTCTTTCCCGTTTTCTTTTTTATTAAAAAAATGAGAACTAAACTGCATTTTTGGGAAGGTTTACCAACCGATGAATATTTTTTTTATGCAACTTATGGTGGCACAGTTAGATTTTTGTCATTATCTATGACTAACTTTTTTTGCTATTACTTCAGAGCATTCTCATGTCTTGTGATAAGCTTTTATGGCTGTGGGTTATTTTTTGATGCCTACAAAGTGCAAACCCTTCTCTATTAGAAGAAAAATAAAATATGACCTTAAGTTTATATTTGCTGCATGCTGGTCTGATGTATATTTGCGATTACTACTTAATTTAAATACCTGTCTATGCCTATATTCAGTTTAATAGGTGGAAGTGTCTTATTTGTGACGTTCTTGCAATTTGTTCCTCAAAGTTGGGTATTTACGATATGACCTTCCATATTTGTGCTGTGCCTTAACTGTTTATGGACTGTAGGTTCTCAAGATGCCGAGAAAATCTATAAAAGGAGAACTAAATATGATCTCAATATAATTACTTTTGATCATTTTAAGAGACATCTTTTGAACATTGTTTAATTCTTTGTGTTGGTTAGACAGTATAATAATGTTTAGTGATTAGTCTACTTAGTTACCATCATCTTTTGGTAACTGATGAATTGTTGTACTTTTTTTTATTATTACTGTGGATTTGTAAATGTTTTGGAGTTCAATGCCATTTTCTTGTTAATTTTTGACCCTCATGTAGGGGAAAGATGGGCTCATCAAATCACAGGGCATCTAGGCAAATGGCTATTGGTGGGAAAGCCCCATATTTGATGGTAACCTTTGAATGCTCATGACATGTTTTAGGTTATCTCTCTCAATATGAATCATATTTTCTAAAGCAAGTTATTTGCTGGCTATACTGCACTATGCCTTGCCTGATGTTCTTAACATGTTCTATGATTTGGTTCCATTAGGAGAGAGATATGTTAACTTTTAATTTCACATTTTTCTATCCTTTTAAACGTCATTTTCATAAGTAAAACCTGTAATCTTGCCTTTTAGTCCATTAATCATGATATGCAGTTGTTATATTTTTTGAACTCAAAGATAATTTCATTGAGTCAAGCTGACATATTTTAGGGGCAAACAGTCTATGTTGTTATAATGTCACCAACAGCAACACCATGTCTTTGCTTTTAGTTATTTAACTATGAAATCAAGGAATAATCTGATGCACTTTTTGGATCAATTTCTAGGGGTTCTTTACATTAGAGACATTAATGTGATGATTTTTACTTTATGCTGTGGTTAATCAAGTGGTTTCTTTATAATTTTTTGTTTTGTTTTGCTGGATTTTACATATTTTTATATAATTAAACAATCCTTGGATTATTTAGGATCAATCTTAGACTTTATACAATCGGAAATGCATCTATTTAGTGTCACCTACCAATATTGTGAGAATGCGTTTAGAATACAAAAAATTTTGATGCATTTGATCCTATATCTTGGTGTATGTGCAGCCTTTCTTTGGTATGTTTGGTTATGGCGGGCCAATTGCTTCAATGCATTTGGGAAGGTATCGGATCGTTCCAAGCATTATATGTCCCAGATTCATTTTCTTTTTACATCCATATGGTGTTTAACTTTGCAGGCATGCAGTGGTCTCTTCAAAAACGAAAGAGTCAAAGAAAGTGTATACTCTTCATCTTTCTAGACAGGCATTGTTAAACAAATCGTCTCGTAAAAGCATTGGAGGGTAAAACATTATTCCAGGAGCATATGTGACTGTTCTATCACTTATTTGTTGCTTTTTTTGTCCTAATTGCATCACTGTTTACAGACTGACGGTGGTATTAGGGATCCCTTGAATGAGGAAATCCGAAAGTCACCCCACGGGAGCTTTACCCAGGTATCCTTCTTGAAATGATTTTCCTTTATTCAGTTTGTTCCTAGATTGGTACATTCTCTAGCCATATAGTAATTATTACAAAAGTGTCAGCGCCAACGTAATCTGTAAATATCTTGATTTTCTAGTAAAGTTATATGGACAAGTTCAAAGATAAATGCACTTCAGCTGGTACCCTTTTTTGGCTAGAATGGTATGGCAGTGGGTACCAAGCACCAACACGTTATAGAACTGCATCCTGTACCAACACACTGTATCAGTGTTGTAAACCTGCTGGAAGAGTACAGTATCATTCATACCTTCCTGTTCTGGTGGTATTTGATATCAAATAAAGTATAACTACAGCTTATCAACTTTATCATAATTGACAGAGACAACTTTATCATAATTGACAGAGATTGGCTTTTCCAATCCCTGAGAAGTCACACGGTATGGACCATACTTGGTATCGATGTAAAATGTTTTGAATCCTCTTACACAAAATAAGCATGTTTGCTGTAACTGTGATTAGAGCACATTTGCTATGAGTCCCCATCTTTTCGTGATCACATGTTGTCGGTTCGAGAGAATAGAAGAGACTAAACAGATATTGAAATAGGAGTGTGAGATGTGGAGAAGGAAGGTATTGCTAAGAGTTTTCAGGGAGATGAGGTTGATATGTATAATTTCCATGCTGATGTGATATCATACAGTTGAACAGGTGCTGATATATTGGTTGGGTGCATTTAAAGATCTATGTGGTCCTACATATTTGAGTCTGATATAATTATATATGACAATTTTGTGATCAATAATGCTCTGATTAATATTCTAGACAGTGTAGGTGAACCCACTGGGCATGAGTGGGATGAGAGTGCCTTGGTAAGATATGCTAACGAAGCTCATGTTGTTGGTTGATTACAAAAGATGAATTAAATGATAAAAAATTGGAGGTGAAAATTTTAGGCAATCTATATGTTAACTATCGGAGGATTCTAAAAGAAGTGTTTATCATTTTGAAGTTTATTAGTTCGTGGAGCTGACACCACATAAACAGGCTGGGGATTTATTGTTTTCATTATGGCTGTTCTTATTTATAATCTTTCTATTGATGATGCATTTTTGTATTGTTATTTATTTGCAACATATTGTATAGTTGATGCAAGAATACAAGAAAATTAATTATGGGGACCGAGACAATATTTACTATGATAGTAGATATGAGCTTGCATGCTGTGGATGTATCGAGGAGATTATGCATGTTTTATGTTTTATCCTATATGTTAATAGATTAAATAAAAATACCCAGGGCAATAGAAGGTTTATAATGTTGTATGGGTCAGAATGTCAAATGGTAAATTTATCTGCTGAACCCTTTGTGGGTCCAGTTGAATATTAAGGCATAATTGAATCCAATTAAGTTACAAAACATATATTGCTGTTGATATGAAAACTTGGTGTGACCCATAATTTTTTTTATTATTTAT